>VFFE01007640.1:2494623-2577226 GCA_008921705.1 Burhinus oedicnemus | reverse complement strand
ATTTTTTTTTTTTTTTTTTTTTTTTTTTTTTAATGCAGCTTTTACGAAGTTGCCAAATGACTGAGGTGAAGCAGAGATTTGCTTTCTGCTTTGCTCGGTGTTCATCGCGGTGGGTCTGCAGTCCCAGCGTACAGCCACAGTAAAGATCCCAGCCACAGGGCTCCCCACAGCAAAGCTACCGATCGCTGCGAGATTAATGTGGACTGGCACCAGAGCAAGGGACAGTCTGGAGTGGCAACAGCAAACCGGTGATTTGTCTGCCGAATTTGGGATTTGTTGTATGCAGTGACTTACAGCAGTATTTGAAACATTTTTTGCTCCAGTGATGCACTTTAGCCAGTGCTTGGGCATACCTACAGCTCTTCAGCCCTGCATAATAGACTTGATAAGCTGAAGACATGCCTGTAAGTCTACAGCTTCTTGAAGAGGACTCCACCAGTGCTGGGATGCATGGCATTTAACCACATGAAATAATGGTTCTTAATTACCTTGATGGAACTGTTTTGACTAGTCAACCAACGTCTGTGTAGTAATCGGAAAAACTTAAATAATATTATTAATTATTAGGGTGATCAGAATCGTCCCTTCCAGTTTGCTAATCTACAATACATGCTCTTCTAAATCATTGAGTGTGAAAGCTTTCAGATGAGTAAAGACAGTCTGGAAATCCCTTAAAGTGCTCCCACCAATGTTGCACTGGCAGAGTCTTTTATATTCTGTGCAACTTTGCAGGCAGAAATCTCATCAAGGTACCAAATTAAACTGTCATGCTGCTCTGTGACTCCTGAACTACTGGCACGCCCCAGCTGTAGTGCATGTTATTAATAACACCAAGTTGTCGGGAAAACAGTTTCCAGGTCATATTGTAAAAGCATCTAATTGGTAACAATGAATGACAGATTCCCTTTAAAGTTCGGGAAATAACTGGATGTGCCACACAATGATGCAAAATACAGAGACAGCCGAGATGAAGACCTAGTTTTGGCACAGCTGTACCTCACTAAGAACCTCCTCAAAAGCCAAACCAAAGTATTTGCAGAGAATCTTAGGCATCTGAATACTTCATTTTCCAGGCAGGAATTAGTTGCAGGCAGCGTAGCAGGAGCATGAATAAATAATGTGGGTCACAGCTGATTATTATCGTTTATCTATAATAACTAGCTAACCAAACATAAAGTAAAGGTTAAATTTCCAGAGGTGTTGAGATACTATCGATAGGCTCACGTGACCGAATTAAGACCACCAAGCTTCTACCTTAGATTGCCTCTTTAACCTTTGGAGAAACAGAGGCGCTGCTGGGGCGTGATTCATCACATCTGAAAGGCGACGTCTGCAAGAGCTGTGACCAATCGCGCCTTTAATAGCGCCTCTTCCTTAGTGCCGAGCATAAATAGGGACCAAGGTGACCAGCTGGGATGGAGACATCTAAGTTTAAGCAAGATGAATCCCAGCCTTTGAGAATGAAAGCCACATAAGATGTGGGCCACCCAGCAAGGTGGGTGGAAGGGTGCACTACATATGCACCAGGTGGATAAGTTTTATAGCCAAATTGTCCCAGACTATGACTTCTCCCTCAGTGGCCACAGCTTCATGAGCAGGGATAACCAAAAACACATAAAGCACTGTTTGAATTCCTTCTGTTTATTGAAACCGACCTGCTACCAATTTTGCATACTAAGGTGTAACCTATAGCCATTCAGGACCTGCCTTTCAGGAGGTCTCCAGGGACAGGGCAGACACTTGGGATTTGAACTTCTCCTGGGATAAGTACCCAACAGGGTGTCTCCATCCCATGAGTGCAACATTGCTTCTAGTTTGAGGGCAGAAAGGGATTTAAGCAGCACACGAATGCAGCTGTATCACTCTGCAGCAGGGTGAATTTCACCCTCGGTGCCTCAGGTCATCATCTGCAGGATGATTCAGGGATGCAGAGGCTCTAAGGCCAGAGGGATGTCTCACCAGCCCTTCTCCACGCACAGACAAAACGGCTATTCCCAGGAGGTGGATTAAGTTTTTTTGAAAGATAGCTAATCTTGTTTTAAAGAACCAGAATGATGATGAGTCTGCCACCTCTCCTGGTAAGGTGTTGCAATGCTTAATTACCCTCACTGCTTGCACATTCCTTCAAGGTTGAATTTGTTTAACTTCATCTCCCAGCCAATGAATCTTTTTGTGCTTTAGTTTGCAAGACCAAAAAGACCTCCCTGGCTAAAAGTTTATCTAGGCATTGGCGTCTGCCTCCTGAAGCCAAGTCCCTGTCAATCTGCGCTTTGATAAGCAGCAGACGGTGAACTCCTTAACCTCCACAACCCGTAGGTTGTCTCCCTGAATCTTATTTTTGAGCTTCCTCTCAGTTCTCTGAAGGTCTCCTCCGTTGCTCTCCAGCTCGATGGAGGAGCGACAGGACAGGAAGACTGCAGGGCAGCCTGGGCTTGGGACACACGTGGGTGATCACGTGGGTCTGGTAGCGTTTGACCTTCAACACGCAGAATGGGAACTAAACTTGGTTTTTGGGGTTTTGTTTGCTGTCTAAACAGCTCTCCTCTGTCTCCATCCAAGCCTCATCAGGGCCTGCCGTTCTCTAGTTGAATCACATAGTTCTGTCTATTTTAGTGTAGATTATATACTTTCCATATAAATCTCTGATTTTTCACTGCCTCCTTCTCAGATTTTAACTGCACTTATTTCTCGCCCCCTCCCCCCCTCCAAGATCCAGAGGTTAATTGTTATATTGTACAGTTTTAAAAAAAATCTATTTATTGGGCTTAAATTTACTGTCATTGGACAACTTATTTGTCTTGTTTTGTTGATATGGTTTCTGACAGTTTAAATGGGAAAAAATGAATCATTTTCTCATTACAAAACTTTTTCTGCACAAGCTTAACTAATCATACACCTTTTCTCTCTGAATTACTGTTTCAATCTTCTTCCTCTTATGCAGAAAGTCTCTTCTCAACTACAGCCAATTTCATCACTTCTCCGCTACTTCTGTTGCAGCTGTCTGAAGTTAATACTGAGCACAGGCAAAATTATACCATTATTTCACAATATTTTAAATATTGTTATTATAGCTGGCAAACATACAATGTAATATTTTGCCTGCCTTTTGACTACCATTGATCTATTATGTATAGAAGTTTTCACTCTGTGCAACCAGAATCAACTTTTTTTACCGGGGGTGCAGGTTTGCAGGCACTCAGCAATCAGGTAATGTATCAGGAAAACTCAGCAAAAAAACCCCCAACCCTGCAATCAGCGTTCTCAGATTCAGGTTGTTTAAGAGCTTTGAAGTTTAGCTTTGGTTGCAACTAAAATTTTGAAACCCAGCGGCAGCAGGGCTGTAGAAATGACACATCCCACCACGAACGTGGCGTCCCTCTGCTCTGCTCTGGTGACACCCCACCTGCAGTACTTCTTCCAGCTCTGGAGCCCCAACACAAGAAGGACATGGACCTGTTGGAGTGGGTCCAGAGGAGGCCACGAAGATTATCAGAGGATTAGAACACCTCTGCTATGAGGACAGGCTGAGAGAGTTGGGGTTGTTCAGCCTGGAGAAGAGAAGGCTCCAGGGAGACCTTGTGGCCCCTTCCAGTACCTAAAGGGGGCTACAAGAAAGATGGAGAGGGATTTTTTAGAAGGGCCTGTTGTGATAGGACAAGGAGGAATGGCTTTAAACTAAAAGAGGGGAGATTTAGACTAGATTTATGGAAGAAATTTTTTGCAATGAGGGTGGTGAGACACTGGCCTGGGTTGCTCAGAGAGGTGGGAGATGCCCCATCCCTGGAAACATTTCATGTCAGGTTGGACGGAGCTCTGGGCAACCTGATCTAGTGGAAGATGTCCCTGCTCATGGCAGGGGGGTTAGACTAGGTAACCTTTAAAGGTCCCTTCCAACCCAAACCATTCTATGATTCTACAAGGTGGGAAGAAGCCAGGTTTTTGCATAAGAAGGGGGTGCCCATTCTAGCATTTTTCCCCCTCAGCAAAGGACGGGGAGAGGGAAGGAAAAAAAAAAAAAATCCTGAAGAATTATTCATCATCTCAGGTGAGATTGCATCTGCAACATCTGCACAGTAGCAATTCCCGGGAAGCGCTGGCAGCGCCACAAACCTGACTGGGGCCCCGCAGCTCTAATCAGCTTCACGATGGTGTGGGCAGCGCTGCGAAAGCCGTGCCTGGCAGGAGCAAAGCCGCGACCGCCGTGATGGATGATTCCCCAATTGCTGCTACAGGCACCGCAAGGGGGGTTTCGGAAAAGGCAGGAAACATGTTCTGGGGAGGGGAGGGATGAAAAAGGAGGTGGTGGATAAATATATAAATAAAACCTGAGGAAGACAGGCTGGGGGACTGAGAACCGAGAGGAGCTACAGGTTGTAACCAGCAAAAGAATGCTTCCAAGTCACGACATGAATAGACCTCTATGTGCAAAAGAGGGAGGCGGGATAAGATTAAGATGGCAGTGGAAATGGCAAAAAAAAAATCAGAAATAAATACCTGGACAACAGAAAGAGTGGTGTTTGTGAAAAAAGATACCACTACAGAAAGGTGATGGGTAAACAGTTAAAGTGGTAAATGCAAATTCTGGATATCTAGATTTGGTAAGAATAGTCTCATTCCCATCAGACAGATGAGAAGCTAAGGGCTGGTGGAAAAGGGATACTTTGGAAAAAGAGCCAGGTTCTGTCTTTACTCTGACAATGCCTCTGCCAATACGCAGCCGTGGGCAAGCTATTTTAATATTGTGAGTCTCATTTCTGTTTTGCATAAAAGATAAGGGTGTCAGGCACACCAAGCAGTTTATAGACATCACTTATGTCCATACAGTGTCATTTTGAAAGTACCTTAGGGTTATGGGATAATTAAGTGTCACAGCAGCACTGGGGATAAATTATATCATTGGTTTTTTTAGAAATGGGGAAAGGCACAAGAAATGTAAGATCAGAAATTTGGCACCTATGCACATGTTAAAATCAATAGTTCAAGGCTTAATTTAGACTGAGTGCCTGATTGTTCAGCCGTTCATTGCAATAGCGTGGAAACAGGATTTCCCTAAAGTGGGATTCCTGCTCTGCTTTAAAAAATGCCAAGAACGTCAAATAGGAATTTCTGTAGTTCTAATGCAAGCGATCATAGTCTGACACTGCATCTTAGTGCTGTCACCACCCATCGCCCCCTGCAGAAGCTAAACCGGCTTGGATTTCAGCTGCCGGCCTGTCTCCAGTTCTCCCAAAGCTCGCTGGCCACAGTCACCCCAAAAGTCAGCACTTCATGTCCACCTTTCCCAGCCAGCCAGCATGAACACAGCCTTGTTGCAACCAACATCCTGACCCTCCTTATGAGCACTTCTGGGCTCTCTCCTCTGCCTGGAGTCTTTTTGCAGATTTTTTCCTGCTGGAGTGGGCTGAATACCACAGGCAGAACAGCAAAACGAGCCTAAGGCGGGAGGTAAGTGCCCCTTTGCGTGTGCTTCAAAGCAAGAGCGCTCCTGTGGTTTTCCGCCTCCCACCACCTCCCGTGGCTCTAGAGCTGGTTCAGGGCCAAACCTGGCCTAAAACCCCCGTCCTCAACCTCTTTCTTGCTCATGGGTGTAAAAATTGCCCACGAGGACTGACACAGGTGAACGCAGGTCACCTAACGCAGGGCAAAGTGTATTTGCGGCATCACCTTTCCCGGGTAATTTGCCCACCCAGACTTCCAGGCTGCTCGCTCTGCATGCGAACGTAGGGTGGACAGACACTGAGCAGGCTGTTAAACGAAGATCCCAATTACGAGCACCAGGATATCATCTCGAATAAGGCAGGAAGCGAACGGGTTCCCTTCGCCTTGCCACTCACCGCGGGGCAAAGCACCCGCCTTTGTGTACACACACACCAGGCACCACTCCTCTTAATGACACAGACGATGAAAACTTATGCAGCATCAAAGAGGTTTTACCTGCTGCAAATAAATGGCATTTTACCATCTTTCTGGTATTTTAAAAAGTTCTTCCATAAAAAACATAGGCTTGATTTACTGGCATTAAATAAAGAAAAGATCTGGAGAGGCATCTATCTATCCCTCCATCCATCTATCATTAGATGTAATTTAATACTTAATGACATTTGTGATCATCATGCCATGCTTGTAATTGAAAATGAATAATTGAAATTCCAATTACCACAAGGGGTCAACGTAAGGGGAATTCGTATGGCAACTTGCTAGGCAATAGCCTAAATTTGCAGTCATGTTAGGACTGCAAACAATGTGTCTCATTCTTCAATTATTTATTGGGAAATATCATCTTAATTTCTCTTAGCTATTTCTGTGAACAGTCAGGGCATTGTCCTGAAAGGCAGAAAATCTAGACTTCCTTATGCTCATTCAGCATCTAGCTGGAGAGTCCTGGATCAGCACTCGCGTGGGGCTCCCCTTTGACATCTATCCTTACCAGAGCAACTGAAGGTACCACCAGCAGACCCAGGCACTTCGATACCGGCCATACATCTTTCAGCAAGGGGGAAATAGCAAGAAAGCATAGAGCCGCGCAAGACCAAGACTAGATGATACCGGCGGAGCTAGCCCTAAATAATCGATCCTGGGCTTCAGACAACATCCAGTGGCAAATCATCAACATAACAAAAGAGACTCATTTTCAGGCCATTAGCTGCTTGCAGTACAAGGAACTTTTCTGGCTTTCTCAGAAATTTGATCCCCTAATGACTGCAGAAAGGGCATCAGGACAGAAAATAATTACAGTCTGTCAGACAGTCTGGCATTCAACCTTCCACATGGTCCAGCAGACGGTGTCAAAGATTTGACCTCAAGGGGGTTTAAAGCACATTGTCAGAAAATACTCATCTAAATGGTCTACAGAGCATCCTACAGCTGATCAATGTCTTAAGTGAGCAATACTTAGCAGCTGGAATGTGTTTGATTAGTACATCTAACCCCTGATTGATTGGTATTCTAAATAATTAATAGCCTTGTTCGTGGGGGAACAAAATAAAACTTTAATAAGTGACAAGGATCTCAGTGCCTCTGTAGCAGGCTACAAGGATGTTAGCTCTGCTTTTCACTGGTCGGCCTAAAATTCACGTATGAAACCACCTGTATTTCCATTCAGAGTTGCAGAGTTTCACTGCTTTCCGAATAAAAGACTTAAGCCCAAAAATTTGGCTCAGTGGCCGTTTCCCTTAAACTTGCTTCACTTCCAGGAATTTTGCATATTACTTTCACTTATCTTTTAATCCAACTGATCTTTTTAAAAAGGTGCAATGGTTTCAGGCTATAAACCCCAAATCCATGTCTTTAAAAAAAGCTATGACTACAACATATATTCATATTGGGTTTTTTAATAGGCTGCTGCTGATCCCACATTAGACATCTGAGCATAAGCTAGTGTCCCTTGGCTTTTCTTTGCAACCAGTGGAAACAGGCACCTCCAGAAGGGAACCGATCTGATCTGTCTTAAGATGCATCTCTTTTAAGTGTCTGGGTTTGTGCAGTGACTCCTACCCAACGTGTTAGGCTCTACGTGCCCAAACGAATCACATGGTGCCTCCGGCCAAGAAACCGTGGAGTGACTTTGACAACTCACTGCAGATCCAGGCTCATGGGTAGGAAAGGACATGCAGCCTATGTTAACCAGCTCCAGCAAGACTGTTCCTTTCTTAATAAAATCTGGAGGGACTGGTTATTTCTGCAAGCATTGAAATGTGTGCACAACCTGGCCTGAAATGCAAACGAGGTGGACTGAAATGATTCACATCCCTTCTACAGAGATACCAGGCTGAAGAGCAAGAGAGAATTAGGCCACGGTCTAGTCCTCACCCATCTCGTAATGTCCATCTGGCCTTGTCTGATAAAGCAAGTGCCACTTCTTTATAGAAGGAAAAGGGAACCGGAGATTTTGAGGGAGCTATCTGGGAAAGGCTCATCCGAGCACAGAAATCACCCTCTGTGAGAAAGGGTCTCCCTTCTCTCTTCCCTCTGACAGCAGTGTTGTGTTGCCCCAACTTCAGCCTCAGTCCACTGCATGCTCTCTCACCAAGACCTAGATCCATCTTTGTAGCAAATACATAAATAAATCCTAAACATTCCTAAATATCTGCACCCCAGGACATCCATGAATGCTTTTCCTCATATGGCACTCAGTTATCCCGTCCTGGTCTGCCTCTCTCGGCACTACTGACATCCTGGATCTGAGGCACCAAAGGACCAGCCACTCCACCAAGGCACTCAAGTCCTAATTTTTTTTTAGGTGAAGAGGAACAGGCCTTTCAAAATTCAATGAACATTCTTATATCTTTGGCACATCAATGCCACCACTGGAGACACAACATGGCCAAGATCGGTGTTGGTCCCCCATACTGAGCCACCCCCTTCCACTGCAGGTCCATGGCATGGAAGAAGTTCTATATTGTGAGCTCAACTTTAAAATCTCTTGGTGTATAAATGGTAATGTCTTAACATGATCTTCATGTTGTTTGAGCCTGTGCTTTTTTGGTCAGCACTACCACATTGCTGGGCAGATCACAATGTTTTTATTAGCATCAGATTTATAAGGACCATCAGTGGGTGAAGTGTCCTTGGAGAGGCTTTTTAAACAAAACTGATTTCAGCTTATGGAACCAGACCATCATTATGTCTCTCAGCGGCCAAAGAATGTGTGTTTACACAAGAGGAGGCCACGGGTCAGAGACAGAGAGCAGAAGCACAGACAGTGCAAATCAATATTTTTAGATAGTTTACTGTTAAATAAACTGTAAGACTAGGTCCAGCTGGCTTGAGTCAGCTTCACCACTCTTGGTATCAATGGAAGAAGGACCATTTACTTGTATCAGAGTTACGGATCTCAGCGTAATTATCTCAAACTTCTGGCTGGAAAATCTCACAGCTTCTCTAATTAGATGCTCATTGAGAATATGGAAGATATACTGAGTTTCTTGGCTTACAAATAAAACAATTTATTCTAGTAGTTTAGAAATAAGGGTAAGATCAACTATTTAAGTTCTCAGAGCCTTTGAATAGTTAGGGACTGGTGGGTGTCAAACAGGTCACGGGATTGGAAAGACCTGTATTACGACCAAGAAAAGCATTTCCTCCATCTCCTGACTCTCAGCCCAGGGTCCAGCCCTCTGGATGCAGCATCCCATCCTTCCTATTCACAGCAAAGGCCAAAAGGCAAAAAGCTTGAGGGCGGAGAAACAGAAACAGACGCCATTCCATGAGCTGACAAATTTAGGCAACGTTGCTGCAAGGCTGGCTGTAACGGCATGGCGGGGTGGAAGAGCTGCCTTTGCCCTGCTGCAGAGGGCAAAAGGAGTTTGCGTCCAGCCAGAAGAAATGTCATGCAGAGTAAAGTTCCTGCCAGACTTGGCAGCAGTAGCGTCAGGGTTGTTCACCTGTTTCCTTGTGAGTCATGTCCAACTTTTGAACACGCATTTCCATGCGTATCCAACACAGCCTGAGGTGGGAACTAATGAGAGGCCTGTTTTTGACATGTGTTGATACACACAGCGCAGTTGCCTAGCGCAGATGCTGCTTTCCACGTGTTTCTGCACACTGGATTTGTAAGTCAACAGGGGCCCTGGCTCAGTAACGCTCACTTGGGAACTCCCCACTCCAGGCTCTGAATTCTGCCAATACCCTGCACAACTTTCATGAATACATTAAATACCTATAGATCATCCACCTTCTGGGAGGATTACTATAAGCCTTGTCTGATAACATAGCCAAAGAATTACAAAAATTCAATTTTTTTAACCAGTGAAGCTTACAACGAGGTTTTTTTTAACCTCCGAGCTATCATGTCTTCTCCCTCCCTTCTTAGCTTTCACATATTACTTTGTAAGGTTTAACCTTTCATTTACTTTTTTCCTCACTGAAATAGTCAGAATTGATTTTTTTTTACTAATTAGGACACAGAAACTCAAAGAAACAATGAAGTTACCCGAAGGCTAAATATTATAAACAATTCTACTCTCCTTTCCCTTGAAAGCCAAAACATTTTTTTTAATTGTCTTTTAAATCGTAATGTTAAGTGTTGATTTAAAAGCTAAATTACTCTTCACTCCAATGGGAATTTGATTAGATCACCTCACTTTACAAAAATCTAGCCAGGATATGTATCTGATGGCTGCATTTTTAATTATTATTATTAGGAGAAAATATTGATGCTGTAGTAGAATATAAAATTCCTGATGGGAATTACTGTCATTACTACTTCAACTCTCCTGCAGCAAGCATTCTCAATATCAATGTGTAATAAGATATAGTCTTACACCACTTAGTTGAATTTAATAATCAAACTTCATTCCACAGTGGACACCTTATTGACTTCTGCTCCGCTGGGTTTTTGTCATTGCTGTCTTCATTGTCTTTTCATTTCCCGGTTTTCCCTATATGTTTTCAGGGCCGCATTCCCGTACAGAGAACCTCAGTGAAGCAGTCACTCCAATCAGTGTAAGTTCGTGCATGAGGACAGACTTTGGCTCAAGTTTAAAATAAAGTAGGAGTGTATTTCACTGCAAAATTAAAACAAATGCCAAACTATCATTGTTTTATGCTACTAAAGGAGTTTTGCAAGACTCTGGCTTCATTTCCCTTTTTGATTCACAAGCTGAATCCCAAAAAATCAAAAAAGAGCAACAATATCTTGGGCTGACTTGAATGAGCTTCTTACTGTTTTTCTTTTCACTAACAAAGCAGCTGCAAAATTGAACAGAAAAAAAAAAAAAGTGGGATCAACTGAATCATTTTACTTGGACTGAAATATCATATTTTCCTTTGTGGAGGTTAGAGTTTTCCTTCTTTCTTTTACATTTTTTTTTCTCTAGGCCAACAGGCTGAAACCAATGGTTTCTACGAAGCCACTGAAATCTTTCATGTCAATGTTTTTCTAGTTCTTATTTTTCCTTCTCTGGAGGAGAGTGCTACTAAAATATATGGATGTCACACCACACTATACACCAAACAAACTACTCCAAAATATTATACCCAATTCTATTTGTATTGCCATTTAACCGTAAGATCAGGACATACCATCATCAACAGCAAGGAATTAAGACTCACAGGGACCCAGTACAAATGCATCCTGTCTACCTTTTGGCAGAGAAAGGATGAACTTACAGTAAGAGTCACTCCTTACACTTCCTCTGCATCCGTCATTTTCAACCTTTACTCTTCTGCAACCTCCTATGGATTTTCCACTGCAGCAAGGACCTTTGTGTCACGTCTAAATGTCCACTAAGAACATATTTATATTTTTTCTTTGTTACCTTACGAGTTCATGTACAGAATTTACAGAGTCAGAGTTGTCTCCAGAAAGAGAGTGGAGGATGTCACTGAAGAGAGTATGTCACAGGCGCTGCTCACATTCATGGCTTAAGAACTGAGATGGTCTGGTTCATCTCAACTTGAGGTTCATAGGCTGGCCAGCCCTCCTCAACCTGAGTATCTATAACCTTTCAGTAACTCTCTCTTTGTTCTTCCAAGACACGGACAATGGTGTATTGCCCTCATCCCTACTCTTTTATGCAGTAACATATTGACCCAAACTTTCACAAAAGAGGAAGATCTAGGTTCAAAACTTGCTTCTGCAAGCAGAGGTGAGGAAGGGTTTCGGCTAACACAGGACCTAATCTCTTCGCTATCGAGTGATCTCAGGACCAGTTTAAAGGCTGTGTAGAAGGGGATGCTCTTTTTCCTTCTTGTCGAAGTTTTTCGCCTTTGCAGGCAAGAATGCAAGGCAGCCAAGCTACCTGAAAGAACGGGATCATCACTTTGTAGCCTAGCTGTTAGAAGACTCATCTGCAGCCCTGATTTCTCACCCAAGGAACAGTGTCTTTCCTGCACAGTGGAGCAATGCCAGCAGGAGTGACAGAGAGAGATCCCATGCAGATAGGAAGGAAAGTCACATAACTTTAGTCATCTCCAGTGTCCATCCAAACTTGTCACCCTGGGCTCCTTTTTTAATCCCCAGAGTGAAGCAGATGATTTTAGGGCACGGATTATGTGTTTTTATTTTAGCTGCGGCTTTTAAAATGAAAAGATTGCACCCTGGATGTGCTGTTTCTCTCCACTGACTAAAAAACCAGTCTGTGGTGACTGTCTCAGCTGTGAATATTTACATTTGATCAGATGCACCTAATCCAGGCTGTTTTTCTGCATACTTTGTCATCTTCTTTTCCAAATAAACCTTTCATTTTGTTAAGAAACCTCTTTCATACTATCTCAAAACAAAACTTCTGTAAAATCCAGGATGAAAAAAAAAAAATCAAATTAAAACCTCCTGGTTTTAGACATTCATGTCCCAGAATAGATCCTGAAATCTAACCACCACTATTTGGGCAGCCAGAGGGAGAAACAGACTATAAACAAAACTGAAACAGATTTTATTGATTTTTCCCCATGCAGGCTAAGCCGCATGCAAAATCAAAATCAAACACAGAATATCAATAACTAACAACAAGTCAAGTGCATTTTCAAATGAATTCCCTCTCCATGCTCTAAGGCATTCCTGCAATAAGTCAGATTAAGAAAGATACCTGCAAGTTATGATTTGAAGTGGATTATGTCAATTTAAGGATTCATTTCAGTATGTTTTCATGCTGATGACCTCGATGGAGTAAAGGAAGTTATATTACCCGAAAGCTGTTAACCAGGAACAGTTCTCTATTGCCTGTGTATCGTAACGGCAAAACGTTTTCTCACAGAAAAAGAGCTGTCATGAGGCTTTTATTCTTACTCCAACACCTAACCCCTTTTCCCTGAGCTTTGTGTACACATTTCCAGCTCACGGAGCTATGGTGTCGCACCACACCAGGACTCTGACTCCGAAGGGTTGCCGCACAATTAGGGTTTAACCTAGCAAGTTTTGGCAAAAACGAAGGGCAGGCCAGGCGTGAACAAGAAGACACTTACTATGAACTACTCCATGCACAGGGTAGGATTCATCCCTCATTAAACTTTGGATGTTGAGGACATCTTCACTTGAGCTAGCCACCCTCAACAACTTTTATTGTTGATGGAAAGAAACTGCTACTACTGGCTCCCTCCAGCTGGGATGAACCCCAGCCTAGGAGTGCCTCTTAGGATAGAGCCAAACTAATACAGCTCATGAGTTGCTGCACCGTGACTGTCTTGTGCTCCTAATATATCCCCTCTGTGCAAGAAGATGCTTGTATTGGGGTGACTTCTTTCTCATGAATTGGCTTGCTGAAAAATTACTAACTCTGAATAACTAAAGTTTCCATGAAGACAAAGCCTACATCTGTGAATCGCAGATCCCTCCAAAACTGCTTGGATGGAAAAGTATTTTATTCCAGTCCCAGACTCTGTATACAGGTCCCACTGGATTGCTTATGTATCTTGCATTTTAAATTCCCTGGAATTTTTCATACAAATAAATGTCATAAAGGAAAGACAATTCAATTTACATTTGGTGGGGTTCAAAAGTCACTGTAATTGAATGATAATTTGCCATGAAGCATGGATGTGAGTCCTCACGTTTGCCTCTTGACCTGAAAGGATACGGCTAGTGAAAATGTCTAGCAGATAATTACTGCTAGGCTAACCCTGAGGCTTGGCTATTATCACAGGTCAATCTCTCTAAGATAATTCCCAGGATAATATTACCGAGGAACACACTCCCCCCGCCTAATGCAACACTTGCCTCTGTCGTGAGAGCCCAGGGATGGGGAGCTGAGCTTTGCCTCTTCTTTGGTCTCTTCATTAAGCTTTCTTGTAGGGCAGCGGATGGAAGCAGCAAAAGGGAAGAATAAACGAAAAGTCACCTTGCAAAAGGGAACCCGGGGTAATTTTATTTTCATTGCTTATCAGGGCTCTGACTTCTCGCAGAACGTGTAAAGACAAGGAACACACAAATTCCCATGTCACGCAACAGGATTGCGTGTTGCTGTTGGAGAAAGGAAGGGGAATGGTTTGAATACACAAAATATTTGCTAGCCCAAAAGCACTAACAAATGAGTCGTCTTACAACATCCTCTTCTGTGTGTAGGATTATGCGCATCTTTCACCATGGAAAGCAACGCATCTTTCAGAGTGTTTACAACACTGAGGAGACTGGTGTGTTTCTACTTGTAGGCCACCAGCCTGAATGCCAGCAAACCATTTCTCTTTATAAATTCTACTGCTGATGACCAAGAGGAAATATGAACCTGTCAAAACGTCTCAGAAGATCACTTAAAATCATCGTTTGGTCCTCTTTTTTGTCAAGACAAATATACTTCCACGATCCAGTCAGACATGTGCTGTATTTTAGGCAGGATCAGGATGCTCCCTGGGCTTCTACAGCAGTGCAAGGCACGTGGGCACGTGCACGGGACAGACCAGGTCATAACCATGCGTGGGGGTGCACCCAGCCTCTTTACTCCCCTTGTAGGAACTTTGGGCCATAAAAGAACTCAGAGGTCATCTAGTCCATCCCCTTGCCCCGAGGCAGGCTTAACTACAGGGGGGTCATGCCTGACAGATGTTTGTTTAACTTGCTCTCATAATGATGGAAACTCCACAACCGCTGCAGATAATCTGTGCCTGGTCTTTAGTGTCCTCATCGCTAGAAATCTTTCCTTCCCAGTGTTATAAATCCACCCTGGCTGTTGTAAGACAAGAAGCAGGGAAGATCAACGGCAGGAAAATGTACAAGGAGGGAAAAATTTAATACCCAAGGGAGAAAAAGGGGAATAGAAGAAAAAACCTACATGGGCCCCCAGATTGGTCTGCAATAGTTCAAAATTTTGCAACTCTGAAAGCAGCACCGAAGGGGAAAGTTTAGCAGTGCCAGTGCCAGCAATAAGAAGAATAATTAATAATAATTACGCATCTGGTCAAAGGTCAGTGGTGTAGTAAGGTTACGTGATTAGTCTGGACAGCAACATAGAGAGGGGATGGGAAAAGGTATGTAAGGGTCTTAATTAATGCCACTTATAATGCTATTAATAATGTATGATTAACTATTTAAATATTAATAACTTTTATTACTTTCTCTTATTTTACAATATTGCATAGAAGGCAAAAACATCATCTCTGCCTATAATAGCTTATATGTAAAAGTTACTGGCAGATTTTCAACCCTGTACTGGAAGACACATAGGTCTTGATAGTCTGATTTAAGTTTTTATAGATCTCTTTAATTCCACTTGTGTTAATTACGTCTTTCAGCTCTTTAGCTGAAAGAGCTGGAAGTATCATACCTCCTTAGTACACTAATTAGTGGTTTTTGTGTATTGTTTCTTGTTTTGCTTCCATTTTTTTTGGAAAACACAGCTGAATGAGCTGGTTTGTTCTAGAGCAGCAATGTAGTGTGGAACAACTCCAAAAGATACCGGTTTAAATTGGAAACAGTTGGGAAAGGGGAAATCAGCTATCAGTCTCGAGTTACTACTACTGTAACTGGAAACAACTTTACAAGTACATTTGGATAATTCATATTATTTTGCCAACACTTTGAAGTTACACTTTCCTCCCTCATTTCTTAAGTCAGCAAGAAACGGTTATTAAAGGCATCTCTTAAAAAAAATGAAACTGTCAAGATGTGGCTTTGAAATCTTTGAAAGGACGCCTGTAACATATAATGTGCTATAAGCATGTCTATTAAATCATGGCTTTTGTGGTTCTAACATAGAAATACCAGAAAAGAATTCTTTTCACGTAGGATCAGTAGCTAGACAATAATGGGAAACACTTGGGCTGAAGGTAAAAGTTGGCTAAAGTAAGCTCCTTCCCATCTGCTTGTTATCAGCAGTTGTAGGAGCAAAGCAGGTGACCCATAAATATATTTTTTTTAAATGACAGGCTTTTGTTTGTGACTGTGTCACAATGAAGGGTCTCATTGTAACTTTATAGAGATATTGTCCAGGAGTTCAAAATTAACTAGCAGCTGTTAATAAAGAAAAGAGCGGTGCTGGGAGAAACGGAAATGATCTTCCAATATTAGAAAAAAGAAAAATATTAAGAAAATAAAGTCCTCAGAAAATGAGAAGCAGACTGAAATCAATAGAGGAATTGATCAATTAACTTCCCCTGTCCCAGGTAAATGAAATGCAAAGAAAAGTAAAAGCACTGGGAAAGACAGGGAAGAGAAAAATTTATTTGGGTGCACAAATAAATCCAAGAGGAGGAGACAAACACCGGAGCACGCTCTATTTAATACTGAAAGGAACAAACCAAGGATCGAAAGGTAAAGCTAAACAAATTCACACCAGCAAAAAGGTATAGATGCTTAACAGTGAATGCACTTAACCACTTAAGCACAGTTGCGATAGGCACGGTGGGATCTCTATCTCTGAATGTGCTCAGTGCGTCTCTGGAAGATAAGGGTTGTCTGCACAGAAGTTGCTAGGTTCCAACCGGGAATGAATGAAATTCCATCACCCCCATTAAACAGGAGGTCAAGGTGGAAGAGCTAATGATTTCTCTGACCTCAAAAATCTTTGAAATTATGAAACCATTAGATTAGGTTGCTGATCTAATTGTCTGGGTCACTTGGAGTTGTGGGGTTTTTTATATAGGCTTTTTAATTTAATATAGCTGGGATAGATACAATAATTAAGCTTGAGCTATTTTTCAAGACATAGTGTCTCTAAAAACAAAGAGGTTTTGTAGATCGTAAGTGCTGCCTGGCATTCAGAAACTACGATGTGAAAAAAACCACTCTTTGAAATCCCTTAAAGCCATTCTCTACACTGCATATTCTTTTAAATATTTTGTCATCAAGAATGTTACTGAATTGCTAAATCAATTAAATATTTGTTAATTAACAGCAATAAAGAAAAATCAACTTATGTAATTATAAGTCAATTAAAAACAATGGAATTATTATTAATACTAAAGATTGGCATTCTTCCCAGAGTTGTAAGTTTAATTTTACTTGTCTTTTTAAAGCTAAATTCCTTCTCTGCAAACCATCCAGCAAAATTCTTGGTGCTTGTTTTGTCACCAGGGGTTTTGCAGATGCAGGAAAAGTAGAGCACTCTTGCAGAGATATGCCTTGTGGCCTAACCAAGTGAATGCAATTATTCAGAATTCTTTAACGATCAGGTTCTAGGATAGATGTTTCATAACAACAAAGGAAAAAACTAAACTAAAAGAACTTTTAAGGATTCTTGGACAGACATGATGTGAAACTATATTCACAGATGATCTCCTGAAACTTTAGAACAAATCTGATTGTACTGAAGCTTTTCCACTGGGATTGAAAGTGAGACCAATCT
Organism: Burhinus oedicnemus; assembly: GCA_008921705.1. Taxonomy (NCBI): domain Eukaryota; kingdom Metazoa; phylum Chordata; class Aves; order Charadriiformes; family Burhinidae; genus Burhinus; species Burhinus oedicnemus. The sequence goes on along the minus strand of VFFE01007640.1, from coordinate 2,560,013 downwards.
ATGAAATTAAGGTTTAGATCATGAGTTCAAGGTTGCTTAGTTCCAGGATTTTAGCCTGTCCCATCAAACAGCTCTTTAAGTCAAACAACAATCCAAAGCACTCTGATTTTCATGACTGTCCAGGCCAGTTCACCTTTGAGAATTGATTTGTCAGTGTGAAATGAAGGCGTGATTGGAATAATAGGATCAAGAAAAGACTCCACTTGGTTCTGCTCTCTGATGGAGCAGCATCTGGTTTGTCAATATTCTCTTCTTGTGGTGGCCTGTTGCTCATTTTAGTACATGTGTGAAACAAAGTTGGAGAAGGACAACAAAATTGCTCTTACTTATAGAATCACAGAATAGTTGGGGTTGCAAGAGACCTTTAAAGGCCATCTAGTCCAACCCCCTTGCAAAGAGGAGGGACATCTTCGACTAGATCAGGTTGCTCAGAGCCCAGTCCAACCTGACCTGGAATGTTTCCAGGGATGGGGCATCTCCCACCTCTCTGGGCAACCTGGGCCAATGTCTCGCCACCCTCAGCATAAAATATTTCTTCCGTAAGTCTAGTCTGAATCTCCTCTCTTTTAATTTAGGACCATTCCTCCTTGTCCTATCACAACAGGCCCTACTAAAAAGTTTGTCCCCATCTTTCCTGTAGGCCCCCTTTAGGTACTGGAAGGGACCATAAGGTCTCCCCAGAGTCTCCTCCAGGCTGAACAACCCCAACTCTCTCAGTCTGTCCTTATAGCAGAGGTGTTCCATCCCTCTGGTCATTTCTGTGACCCTCCTCTGAACCCGCTCCAACAAGTCCATGTCTTTTCTGTGCTGAGCTGGAGATAGCACTGCAGGTGGGGTCTCACCAGGGTGGAGTAGAGGGGCAGAATCACCTCCCTCAACCTGCTGGCCATGCTTCTTTTGATGCAGCCCAGGATGCAGTTGGCCTACTGGGCTGCAAGTGCACATTGCCGGCTCATGTCCAGCTACTTAAGAATGAAGAGGTAGTAATAGAAACCAAGAGTGCCCCGGTTGCATGTGTGTGCCTCTGGAACTCAGCCATCAGCCTGAACACCTCTCCCACAGCGTTAATAACATTTCCTCAGTGCTCAGTTTCTATCACCAGTGCTGCTGTACTGGTTCCACACCTTCCTAAAGGAAGGGCTGTGGACAACCAAAGGAGCAAGATGTTGGCTCCAAAGAGCAGTGATTAGACAGTGACTGGGAGAAAAGGTCAACAACGTGAACTGCCAGGCTTAACACAGGTTTAACGAACGAGATCCTGTTACACAGAAGGTGAAAGTAGGTGTTCACTTGCTTTATTTTGGCATAATCTGTGTGTTTGTTAATTAAAAAGCAGCTGTAGAACATGGGAAGAAATTCAGCTGCTCTTTTCCTTTGACCCTTACAACCAGGGTCTCACTGTACCTAACTTCTTATGATCTCCTTTATTTCAGGTCTTGCTCTCCTTACTGTTTCCTTCCCTCTTGTTGACTCTCTGCCTTCTCTCCTAGCCTTCTTTTCTGTGCTGTTCCTTCTGCTCAAATGTATTCTTTCATCATTTGTTTTATAAGGTCAGCTCTCTCAGATCTCTTCAACTTCTGGTGACCAGCAGTGCTGGGGATCTGGTGCCTTTCACTTTGTTCCCTGCCTTTCAGCAGTACTAATGTATGAAGCTTGGTGAAATAAAAACAAACTTGCTGATAAGCCTTGCTAGGCAGTGTTTTGATGCAATAAAATACTAATTCAGATTCAGATTTGTCATGGTTTATAACCAATCAAATCCCAATGCCACTTTGTCCTTTAGACATAGTTACGTAGTGCTTTCCTTAACAACAGCAGAAAAGACGTGGCTATATATATTTCCATGATGAAAGATATGTTGTTTTGCTAAAAGCATCTTAGTATCTCAGGGGGTCTGCTAAGAGACCTCCAGAGACAGTGGTGTTCCACTGCAGCCCAAACATTCATCCCGAATCCTGGAAGACCTAGCATTTTTTCTCTTCTTTTTTTTTTTTTTTTTTTTCCCCCTAAAACAATTAGACCGCTGTGGTTTTAAATTATTATAAAATGGATGTGGAGCTGAAGTTCCCTGGTGAGATGATGTGTATTCCCGTCATTGCTTTCCGGCATCATGCAGAACCATTGTTTCAGGCTTTTACAATCCAAGACCACATTTCTCTATGTACATACCCTGGTCAATTTTGAGGGCAGTTAGTTATCTGTATGGTGATACTTATACAGAACCCAGTTTTCAATTAAACCCGTTTAACAGCGTCACGACTCTGCACCTTATTCCCTTTACAACAGGGGAAGAACAGTAGCAGTGGCATAAGGCGTATTTATGCTGGTAGCCAATTATTCCCACTAGGAAGAGATGCATGGCTTCACCTACAGTAGTACAACAAAAGCACCGCACCTTTGAAGCGCAGGGAAGCCCTCAGTCAAGATGAACTGACTTTGGTCACACCTAGAAGTTTTCCTGCTCAAACAGCAAAGGAATAGTCTATTTATTTTACAACAAAGTCTAAAAATCAGCAGAAACTTTTAGGGCCACCATGAACACACTAACCTTAATTCCATCTTGGTATCGAGAAATTGAACATGTGAGCGAGTGTTATAAGAAAAAGTCTAGTTTTCACTCTGAAACCAAATTTACTTTTTAAATTATTTTTGTCACAAACTTTGACTCAAGCTTGTTTTTTTCCTGCAAAAATTTCTACCTTCTTGATGCTCTTGAGCAAACTAGAGACCGATGATGCCTAGCTATTCATCACTGCTTATGCTTAAACCTGATGAATTTTCAAGCTTTTCTGTGTTCTTGATTTTTGTGCACTTATGTGTTTTTGTGTGTGCTTTTAAACACCCTCTGAAGATGTCACAGAATCACAGAATCACCAGGGTTGGAAGGGACCTCTGGAGATCATCTAGTCCAACCCCCCTGCCAGAGCAAGGACACCTAGAACAGGTTGCACAGGATGGCGTCCAGGTGGGTTTGGAATGTCTCCAGAGTTGCAGACTCCACCACCTCTCTGGGCAGCCTCTTCCAGTGCTCTGCCACCCTCAAAGGAAAGAAGTTCCTCCTCACGTTTAGATGGAATTTCCTACGTTCAAGTTTGTGGCCGTTTCCTCTTGTCCTATCCCTGGGCACTGCTGCAAAAAGACTGGTCCCATCCTCCCGGCACCCTCCCTTTAAGTATTTATAAGCATTGATGAGATCCCCTCTGAGTCTTCTCTTCTCCAGACTAAAAAGACCCAAGTCCCTCAAGTCTTTCCTCAGAAAAAAGATGTTCCAGCCCCCTAATCATCATTCACATTCATTCACATCTCAACTCACCAACAGAGAGAAGACAAAACATGGATCTAAGAACCTCTCAGCAAAATATCTGTCCATGCTGTGATATGCAACATTACATCGCAGTAGAAACATGCAGGCTTTATGGGTGCCGACCCCATCCTTCAGTCCGGCTCCCTGGACATCAATATGGCAGCAACCAGCAAGCCGTATATCACTAGACAGATCCTGAAGAAAGACACCTGTTCAATATTGGTGTTCGATCTCCTGAGTTAAAGAACACATTCAGGGAGCTATTATTATTTCATAAATATGGTTTATTAATCTGGCAGGCTGTGATGTTTGAATTTAAAATGAATCCTTCTGTCTCACGTGACTATTGATAGTCACATCATAAAGGGTAACGTTGCACAGGTTGGAAAGAAAACTCTTTTCTTGTGCGTAATAATTACTCTGCTAGGAAAGATGCTCAGCAATCCTTTGGACATACACACGCTTTCACCTCTTGTTACAACAGCCTGCTCGCTGTACTTGATGTACCTGCTGAATCTTTATTAACTCCTATGTAAGTTGTGTCCCAATGGTTTTAAATAACAGCTACAGCCAGGTAGGTAGTGGTGTGAGGTTAGCTGAGTCTGACAAAGTATAGGAAGTCCCAGATAATTAAACCAAAAATGCAGTACACCTGTTTACAGGAACACCAACAAATGTAAAATAGCTTTGTATTTCACAATACAGTGAAATGGAAGTGAGTGGCAAAGTCGGTAGGACATATTGCTGCAGGCTTTTACACGTGTTCTAAGCCTGATTTTTTAAAAGTCATAAGCACATGACTAAATCATTTCTACTAAGTCCTTGGAAACTGCTCGTAATACCATAACTATTTAACAGAAAGGGAACATCAAATGTCCAAAGGTTAAATGTCTGCTTATATTGAGGCCGACTTATTATTGTAGAGAAAAGGCAAATTAATTGTCTGATGATTTTAGAGTTTGCAGAATCTTGCAATTATTTTGACAACTTATTAGTAATAGGGTAAATATGATTTCAAAAAGCATCCTCTCAATATACTCAAGGATTTTTTTATATGGGTTTTGAAGCTTTTCTCATGTTTTACCTCCCTGCACCTATTACTATAGACTTTCCAATTTATTTATCTTTATCAGCAGAGAAATTCAAGGATTGAAAGAGAACAGTTCCACAATATCCTAGTTAAGAGACCAGCTTGGGATTTGTTTGTGTCCTTCCAGACAGATGCCAATTAAAAAAAAAAAAAGGGGGGGAAAAAAGGAAAAAAAATATAACAATAGCAAAAGATTGATTGACAGGTGCTATCGAACAAGACTTCCTTCAAATATTTTATGAAAAGGATACCGGATTTCATTAAATTCTGTTTTCAGAAGGCAGCTCTATTGAAAAGAGTGCATTCAGAGGAATTAACTGTTTCTGTCCTGCAGATCACGTACCAAATTCAGAGTTCACCTTCTCGTGGCAAGAGGCCTCTTTCCTTCTTGCCCTATCTGCAATAAGAAGATAAGAGGCAGGTGGAAAGGTCTTGCATCCTTATTATATGCAAAGAGTAAAGGTATTTGTACAGGGCTGGGTGCATTTTTAAGGGCCAGCTTAAAATACATAATTGCTTTATCTGCTGATACAGTGAGGATTGTGCTATCTAGGCCACACAGGTGGGGAAAAAGAGTGCTCAGAAAACTGCTTAAAAAATCTATTTTTGCAAGCTTCACAGTGAGCCTTCTCACTGTGAAAACTTCCTTGACTATTTCTAATGGCATGGAACTTCAAATCACTCCTATCAGCTGAAGACCGCCAAAGTGCAATGGAAGTCGACACAGCAGAAGATTGTGGCTCAAAGAGTCCTTTGCCACAAACACCCTTCACCCCAAGTTTGTGGACGTTTTACTAAAATATGGTGACCTGCGACTCCTGCAACAGGCATGGCTTTGGAGAGGCAGATGAAAACTTTTCAAGGAGCGTCTCACACAGCCACAGTAGCTGGAACCAACAAAAATGGCACCGATCTAGATACAGAGGACAACACAGTGTGCGATTCTCTTCAGAGCAGTGGCCAAGAGAAGACCAGTCTGTCTACCTAGATCCAACTAGGCAAAACCTGAGGATAAAATACAGTATAGGAATCCTGTTGCAAGGGTTCAAGAGCCTGAAATTGCTGTTTTGGCCCAATGCAGATCTACCTGTGAGGACAGAATGGGTATTAGGGAACCTTCTTCTCAAATCTCAGCCATGATACACAAGCTGTTGATTTCCTACGTACAATCCTGCCTTCTTGTAGTACAGAAACAAGGAGACGAGCAGAAAAAATTGCTTCCCCCACTCATGCCACAGGTAGGAAATGCAAGCTTGGATAATGGAGGTGAGAAAGGTGGGAGCAGATGGTAGGAGAATCCCAATAGCGTTGTCAATGTTGTCATTATGGCCTATCTGTGGGCAGGCGTTCTGGCTTCAGGTTGAAGTAAATGACGGTGCACTTTGAGCAGGAAAATTCCAGAATGGGAGAAGCCACATGACCCATATCTTGACCTCTCAGGCAGTTTGGATTTGGCTATGGTGTCTGTCATATTGCTGTTATGAGCAACCTGAGCCAAGGACCCAGAAGGATTAACCTCCTCCTTAGCAGGGGTATTCTGAAGTGGCTGATAACAGTTCACTTTACTGTTCACGTATAGCAGCTGCAGTGGCATTACATCTGAAGGGAACTCACAAGGATGGAAAAGCCTCTAGCCAGGAATCTCATCCTACTTCTTTGCATGGGGATATCTAGTGCAGAATGGGCAGTGCTAAATCCCCACTATAAAAGTGATGACATGGAGAAAGGAAAACTTCAGCTAACGTTTAGCTGAAGCGAAATGTGGGTGTCAGCAAATTCAGCCAACCTCTCCTCACACTGTTTCCAAGAGCTGTCAGAGAAGGTGGACTTGTCCTTCCCTCTGAGAACTACATAAACAGAAAAACCTCCTTGTCCCACTGAGACACCTGCAGCTATAAGGATGCCTTTAGATACTGACAAAGATGCACTTTCCAGATTTCTTTGAACTTTCTTCTTTTCTTCTTTGATGACCCCCCTCGCTAGAATCACAAAATAATTCAGATTTGACCAGGACATCTGGAGATCTGTAGTCAAACCTCTGTCTCAAAAGCAGATCCAGTTAGATTAGGTGGTTCCAGAACTTGTCCCACTATTTGAAAGTCATCAAGGATGGAGATAACCCAACTTCCCTGGACAATCTGTTCAAACATCTGATCACCTTCACGTGGAAAAAGTTCAAAAAAATTTGTTTGGCAGTTTTCATTTTTTAACCACCTATTATGCAATTTATTCTCTCGTAGACTGGCAATGATAATGACTTCAAAGCTGAAGCTACCACAGTGGCAGTCTTGTTAATTCGATTATAAATACTCAATTTCTAAATATATTTTTGGTTTCTAGGAGAGCTCTATGCCTCACTCTACATAATGTAGTTATCCCACCAGGTTTCTATCTGAGGAAAAGAAATACTGTGCACATCAACAAATATGTTTTTTCTTGTCCCACCTCTAAAAACAGAATCAGCTTTATTTGCCAGTTTTGTGGCATTCTGTGCCTTTCCCAATTCCTTCTGATAAATTATCACGCAGCAATGCCAACCATACACTATATAAAAGATCCATGTCTAATGAAACAGGTAGTACACTTTAATATTTTCAGCTAAAGGACTGGGTGCTGGAAATCAGTTTATATAGTGGAGGCTGCAAAGGTCTGAGTACAACACCTATTCCCACCCTGCACCCATTTTCTGGAATGAGTGTATCATTAAGGAAAAAAAAAAAGGATAACAAAACCATGCAACTACTAAAGGGTATTTTTATTCTGTTTATGTCAATGTCCTTTATGAATATCAGTCAATCTCATTAGTTTCATTGTATAAATGGGCAAGATAAACTGATATAATCTATCAAACCCTTGTAAATCCAGAGTAGATCCCTTTACCACATCTCAGCCCTGTGCTCTCCACACTAGGCTACACCACCGGCCTTAATTTTCTGCTGCAGGATCCAAAAGTGAAATGTGATCACAGAGAGAACAAACCACGTGGGATACAATGTCTGAACCAAGGGCATGGTCGGATGATCATTTCTGATCACCTCCTGTGTCCCTTTTCCATAACAATAGGGGTGAACCCTGACATGGAGCAGTAAGTGACTCTATTTTGTGGTGCGCGTTAATTTTGCAGTCTGGGTATCTTGAAGCACTGCCAACAGAAGGAGAAAATGTCAATTTCTTAGTAGGAACCGATAAAAAATGTGCTAACTAGTGCTCATTTGACCACTTCTTAACAAAAGGAACCACAACACTTTCCATGAACAGCATGCGTACGGGCTCGGGGAAAATATTCCTACCTAGATATATTCTATCTCCTCTCTGAAATTCAGCTATGTCAAGAGTTCCAACAGCTTGAGAAATACCGTTAATAAAAATGATCATTTACTGCTGCTGTTTCTTGTCTCCATCAACCCCCTACTTCTAGTAAGCAAAACAGATTTCACTTTCTATAAAAAGTCTTTCAACCTTGGGGTCTTTGAGGACATGGCACCAGCAAAACAATAGCCTTGATTCAGTAGATGCCTTACAGGGGTTCCCTGTGTGTTTATTATGGAAGCTCAACGTGCCCAGTGTGCAACCAAAGATTATTTTTCTTCCAAAGGCCAGGCTTGCATGGAATTCTGTTAATTAAAAGCACTGTAGAAATGTCAGCCTTTACCCCTCTCTCTCTATATAGCATCCTTTGTCCTTCACATAATGACTTTTAAAGTGTTCTGCAGACATCATTTGATAGAATAATAAGATATTATTATTGAATCTTTGTGTCTCCTATTGTCCCAGGAGCACTGACCTTGCATCCCCAGCACAGAGTTCTGTCTACCAGGCTAATCACGCTGATATCCGAGTACCTCAGAGGAGATCCTTATGTGGCAACGACTCTGCAGGAACTCAAAACTGGCCAGACGTACTGATAAGATCCATTTATTACTCTTGTGCATTTCTGCAAGGTTATAAACCAATTCTTATTTCAAATGTAAATCCCCATCCTGGTGACATGTGGGGAGGCGCATGGTTCAGATAACTCAAATTTCACCGGTTGTCAGTGTTCCCCATACAGGTAGCGGTGGATGCAATTTACTATCAGACAGTAATCATGGGGAACCAAGATGAATGGATCGCCCATTCACTCTTTTCCGGCAGATATGTAGTACTGACTAATGTCTTTGAGCTACTGAATCACTATGGGAATAAACTTTCATTTATGTCCTTCACTTTCATTTGCTAGGACAATGTGTTAACACTGAATGTTTTAGCCATGGACAACCAGATATTAGCACACCTTTCCATAAATATATATTTTTTTTTTCCTTGACTGGATATGTTGTATAGACATATCCATAAATATCCATGCACCCAGCAGGGTATATGCAATACATCTGGCAGGGAATGGTTACCCCCAGCACAATACCAATTTTTTAATATAATCTTGGCTTGTTTCCATAGCTGTCAAAAAGTCTAGGTTAGGTTGATAGGTCTGTTAAAAAAAGTACAATTTGTGGCGATTGAGTTTTTGTTCCTCTTTTTAAGAAAGTCTTGATACTTATGAGGGTTTTTCCTTCTAGGAATGAGATCTTTTAATAACTGCTGAACAAATTATGATACAAAAGCTTCTATCTGGAGATATGCAGATATTTCATGGCGTCATCAATGTCCTTTGCATACCTACATGTCTAAGAAAACATCCAACTTCTCCACTTTACCACTCAGAGGCTTTCCATTTCTTTTCTTTTCTGAAAGGAAATCCGAGTGCCCCACTGTTGCCTCACCAACTTATAATTTGTCTTGAAAAACCTTGTTTTCTCCCTCTAACACAGGGGAGATGCCTAGCCTACAGTTTCTTTTATTGAAATATCTCTGGGAATCCCCAAAACAAAAAGCAGAGAGGCTTGATATAATGACATTATTGCTACACCAATCTCTACCAAATCAGTCAGCTACAGTCAGAAATCTAAACATTCCTCAAAACATATTTATTTTAATAAAGACATATCAAGAACAATCTGTCTGTCACTGTTACGATGTGTATTTTCAAGAACTTGCCCAAAGCTGCAAGAATTCAGGATAGTCTTATTACTGTATAAACACTATAATCTGAAATACATAATTATAGCCTGGACTGAGGGAAGAATACAAGCGTATGTTTACTGTTTAAAACCGAAGGAGAATCAGTATGTCTTTGAAATATAAAGCTATACTTTGAACCTTATCTGAATAAAGACATTCTCCTGTGCTGGATTTCAAATCCAGAAACACCATAGGACTGGACCTCGTCCTTACAAGCCAGGCCATTACAGGTCTTGTTGATTTGTTTCTGTACTCTGAAGTATGGAGTTCCTGACTTGAAGTTGTAGAAATAAACTTAATCATGTTTCTAAATCTTTATCTATGGCTAGTTAAAGCCTTGGTATATGTCGCACTTTAAGAACATTTCAAATTCTATTGATTTTCTTTTGTCCTTTTTGAAATATTTTGGGATGTGCACTCATTTGAAAAATTGCGGTACAGTATTCTGTGGCTGACAAGTTCTATTTATTATTTGTTAAACACAAATAATGTTTTATGGGGGAAAACACAGTTCTAAAAGGCATCTCATGCAGATCATTAGATGAGTCAGAAGTAGTAGATCCACATGTTGTTGTATAATCAGTGGTGGTGACATTCATTCAGCAAAAGTCTTGGTGGAAGTCAAGATAAAGTCAATTTGGAACACAACATACAGATTGTACTTGGGAAAAAAAAAGTGTTATCTTTGCTTGTGCTGGGAGTGTGGAAGAGTAAAAAGGTGAGTGTTGGTGGGTATTTGGTGAGTCAGCAATGCTGGTGAAACACAGAAAATGGAAGCTCTGTAGTCAAGAATAAATTATGCTAAGTAGTATATGAGCTGCCATGAAATTATGTTTAGGTTATTTCTTATACTTTAAATGAACTTCCAGAACAGCGTATTAACATTGACAATGTCAGTTATTCAAGCTTCAGGAACCTGGGAACATTTTTCATCTTGATTCAATCACTTTGGTGAAATCTCTTGTTAACAATAAAGCAAAAAAAAGGATTTTCCAAGTGATCACTATTTATTAGACAATAAATTTAAAATGACATTCTAAATATAATTTCATGGGGTTTGCTCTTTTCATTTCTTTAAAGAAGAAGAAGGATGGAATCAAGAGACAAATAATGATGCTTTAAAATATCACAAGAAATAGCTTGATTTACCAACTCCACTTAAGTACAAACACACATCAAAAGAAAATGATAAATGTATAAATCCCATACCCATGATAGATTAAGAGTTTTATTTTATTCTCTCATTTTTGCAAATAAATCTAGAAAACAATGAGAGTGTACTTACATATTTCAGATCCTCATTTGTCTAAGAATAGAAAGCACTCAAGTCATGTGTCAGAATAACTCGGGTGGTCTCTTCTCAATCCCCTTTTTGTGTTCACCATCCACAAAAATCAGTGCGCCACTGCAATGGTCCAGACATTCTCACTACAGAAAAGGAGCCAGGTGTTGGGTGTCAGAAAAGACTGGCATGGATTTGTAAAGGTTGTTTGCATGGCAGCTGTCAGGAATGTCCATGTAGGATCCTTCACAAGTTCAAAGACCCAGATTCCCCCTGTCTGCGAGCACTTAACTAAAGCACCTACATCAGAAGCATGTTCACCCCAGGCTACCATCACATCAGACAGCAACTGGTATCTGTCTTTATGTCTGTATTGATATGGAGAAATGGATATCTTCCTTTGTATCTCCAGGACAGCCATGCCCAAGCCACCTTCCCACGCTCTTTGATTTCCACAGGAAGAAAACCTGGGCAACCAGAACAGAGGTATGGCATCTTCCAGCCTTGTTCCTACCCAAGGTGAAAAGGGCACACATGCCACCATCCACATCCACTGGCTTCACAGTTCAGATGTGGTCTCAAAGGTTGGGTAGCAAGCAACTGTACACCAAATGTAAGGTGCTTCAAGCTGAGTGGAATGAAATTGGACCTAAGTTATTATGCACACATATTTAAATGTGGAGAAACGCAAAATATGCTTTCCATGGGACAAACCTTCTAACAAGAATTGTTTTTCTTTTTTTCTAGATTTCGTGCTTAATGTTGGTAATAAAGCATATTTGTTTATTTTAAGATAACACTAAAATATTGTAGTTTTTACAGACTTATATTGGTCTTTTTTAAAGAAATTAGAGGAGAGAAACCCCTGGGTCTGGCACCTGGATAAGTCCAATTATTTCAACATACATCAACATACATCAAAAAATAACTGTCTCAGTCCCATGATCCATATTGTTCAGACACTTTAAATTTAATTTGATTATGTCCTGAGCATTTGTTTAGCAGCTCAATATTTAATGGGGATTTGAACATAAATTTGATTTTGTAGGCACTTAAATCTATATAGAAGCTTAGTGTGAAGTATGCTTGGGTTATGTCATTCGGTTTAGTGACAACACTCACAGGTGTAGTATGTGGCACAGCAGTGAAAATGAGCCAGTATATGATCTTGCTAAAGGCCAACAGCTTCTGCTAGGTCACAGTTAGCATGCCCCCCAGTCTTGTCAAAAAATAACTTGAAAGATTATGACTGCAGATGTAAGACACAGCACGGCTCAGCTGTCCACACAAAAGTGCCCAGTGCCACTAGAGATGCCCTAGTTATTCTGATTGCCCTTCAGCTGCCATCCAGAGAGACACGGGTTTCCTGCAGATCCTGCGTCTTCTCTGCCAGTCTCTTAAATAAATTTGGGCATCTCGAATGGCTCTGGGCATCTCAAATGTCTCTAAGTTTATTACGAAACTAAATCATGCACTAAATCACAAGCTATGCATTGAAAACAGGACTCTGAGTTCCCCCCACCTCACTACTGCTACTCCTCACACGTAACGCCAACACACCACCCCGTTCCACAAGTACTGCTTCAGGGAATGGGATGCCAACCCTTTCATGTTGTATGCTGTTTAAGCACATGCATCAATGCTGTATCAGGGCTCTTTTTTTTTTTTTTTAATTAATATTCTTGGCTTTTTGTAAAAATTAAAGCAATAGTAACTCCAAAAAGCCATTATGTTTTGATTGTTAGGAGCTGACATAAATGGACTCCAGTAGAGATAATGCTGTAAATGTTGATCACTTTACAAGTTGGCCCACCTACTGTCACTTCAGGAAGGAAAGGTTTAAATATAAATCTCCTATTTTTAACTGGGTTAATATTAGAACTGAAGGAGGAGATGTTCAGCTGGGGTAAATAGTAGCTTCGCTGATGTAAGTGGCACGATGCTGATACGGTATGTAACTGAAACAGTATATCTTGGGGAGGAATAACCCCCTGCACCAGTACAGGTTAGGGGCTGACCTGCTGGAAAGCAGCTCGGTGGAAAGGGACCTGGGAGTCCTGGTGGACAACAGGATGACCATGAGGCAGCAATGTGCCCTTGTGGCCAAGAAGGCCAATGGCATCCTGGGGTGCATCAAGAGGAGTGTGGCCAGCAGGTCATGGGAGGTTCTCCTCCCCCTCTGCTCTGCCCTGGGGAGGCCACATGTGGAGTCCTGTGTCCAGTTCTGGGCTCCCCAGTTCAAGAAGGACAGGGAACTGCTGGAGCGGGTACAGCAGAGGGCTACAAAGATGATTAGGGGGCTGGAACATCTTTCTTATGAGGAAAGGCTGAGGGACTTGGGTATTTTTAGTCTGGAGAAGAGAAGGCTCAGAGGGGATCTCATCAATGCTTCTATATACTTAAAGGAAGGGTGCCGGGAGGATGGGACCAGTCTTTTTTCAGTGGTGCCCAGTGATAGGACAAGGGGTAATGGGCACAACCTTGGACATAGGAAGTTCCATCTCAACATGAGGAGGAACTTCTTTCCTTTGAGGGTGGCAGAGCACTGGAAGAGGCTGCCCAGAGAGGTGGTGGAGTCTCCGACTCTGGAGACATTCCAGACCTGCCTGGACGCCATCCTGTGCAACCTGCTGTAGGTGACCCTGCTGTGGCAGGGGGGTTGGACTAGATGATGTCCAGAGGTCCCTTCCAACCCCTGTGATTCTGTGATTCTCTCCACCAACAGCTCCATTAATATATTTAGAATATTAATTCAGTAAGGAAAAGAAAAATCACAACACAAAGAAAAGTTGAGACTATTCCAAGGTACCTGGTGAGTACTGACAAACTTCTATGAGTAAATGAATGGGAATACAGAGTATGTGTCTTAGCCCACTAGATTGCTTCAAATCCCTGAGCTAAAATTTGCATGTTAAATAACAATGTGTTTTGTTTACAATGAACAGTATATTCCAGACATAATTAAAATAAAGAAAATTGGTATTGGATATCTCTTGATGATAAAAAAAATATTAAAACAAAAAAAATCCCCAAAACCTAAGGTATTAAATGAAAGTATTTTTATATACTCCAAGCGTTCATTTATGTTCTCTTCTTGAAGCTGTAGCTCCTGGATTACTGGGAGTAAGTAAGATTATTATCAAAAATAAGAGCAGAACTGTCAGATCTTGTTACTAAATTGGAAATAGGAGTTCCATATTTGGAAGAAAAATTAAAAGAACAAAAATGTTGTAACGTTTAAAACTCACAATTCTAAATACCTTAATTTATCTTGACTTATTAAATATTCTGGAGTTGGGTATTAATTTTGGGTGTCTACTCCATAGCACTCGGACTTTGTAATATTGTATAAACAAAATTACAAAAATCTAATAAGTTTAACCCAAGAGGAACCTTACTTCTTCTCCAAAAAGCCAACTAAAGGAGCCAAAGTTGTGTTTTCTTTTTAAATTACTTTCTCTATATTTAGCTTAGGTGTTTAAAGACTCCATAATGAAGCACAGCACAGAGTAAAGCATAAAAAGATTGAGACTATGGGCTTTAGGGAGATTAAGGTCTGCAGAGCTGCTCGCTTTTTGTTACGTTAACCTGTCCAGGAAAGCAATTCCCTCCACAGCCCCCATGCCCAGTCCCCGTAAGTGGAGACATATGGCAGTTGTGTGATACACAGAGCACACTGTGGTGGCTTTATTGATACTGGGGCTGCTCCTTAGCCAGCATAAGTGTTCTCCGCTCGGCTACGAATTGATCCCATTGACTCTTGGCAAAGGGAGAACAGTCATAAAGGTTAATGCTGCCCTTGCAGTCAGATTCCTGCTCTGAATTGCCCTCCAGAGGTGCCTCTCTCCACCGACTCCGGGGAAATTTGCTGATTAAATTTAAGCTTGAGCTAACTTTTGTGCCTCTGCCGATTCGGTGGGATCAATTTGTAATGGTGCACTTTGGTCTTTGTGAACAGCTGGTCCATAGTTCTCGGATGTGAGTGTATCAATAAAAAAACATCAGAAGTAGCAATGAGATTGGTGCAAGCTGGGCACGGCCATCACTGTCTTCTCCTTTGGTGGAATGTCAAGCAGAGCAGAGCCACCCACCGCCTCTGCCTACCTCCCTCTTCTGCCTGTCCGTTGTCTGAGGACGGTAACCATTAAAACGATTCAAAGCCCAGATCCCAACATATCCAAGTTGAATTAACATGAAATTGTTATTTAACATGAATTACGCTGAACGGGAGAGCTGCTATGCGCCTTGCAAGGGCCTTGCAAAAGGGTTTTTCAGCTCAGATTCCTGGCTAAAGGCCAAAAGGCGCTGGCTATGTGGCACAACACTGCACGCACAGACACACAGAGATCACTTCATATTTTCTGCTTCCCTCCTCAGATTTCTCCCCTCCAGCCACCACCTCCTCTGCTAACCTTGAAACTGCGGGGAATTTCATTCTGTGGCTTGCGGTTCCTCCAAAGCAGAACTGCAGGACCTCAGTTCCTCCCTAGAAATTATGTCTCCTTGAGTCATTATTCCCTCTTGGCCGCACACCACTTCCTGCAATCTCAGAATCACTGAAAACACCAGTTTTAGATGAGCTGTTAACCCGCGAAGGCTGAACCAGCCTGGATCCACCAGTTTTCCTGAGATGCATTTTTCTTTTCTCCTCTCCCTGAACTTCGGTTGAAATAGAACCAAAAAGATTCTTCCTCAGACAGGTTTTGGCCCATTTTACAGAGCTTATCATCAACTGAAGACTTTTTTTTTTCTTTCACCTCCAGTTTTCTGCTGCGGACTACTATTTACCAAATCTACATTTCTTGAAGAATTCTGATGACCTGTAAAAACTGAAATGTTAGCTATCGAAACCCTTGGCTATATCCACAAACAATTATGTAAGGCTAAAGGCGCCATGCCAGATGAACCGATGACAGACCCATTTATCATTAGTAGGAACAAGCACATTAATTGGCTACGATATCAGTACCGTCCTCCAGCATTAACAAAACTCTTCCTGATCCTGAATGTACCACCGGAACATCCTTTATTAAATAAGATGAATAATACTGAGGCCAAGGGTCGTCCTGCTTCAGCTGAGAAAGCTCAATTATTTATGGATACTTCACTCATTAAGGCACCAACAGGTTGCCAAGCCTTGTAAAGAGAGATTTTTGGTCTACTGAACAAAGTTTATTATTCTACACATACACGTATTCTGTATTGGGGAATCAACAGCACAGACATGAAAACATTTGAGTCCAGTAAAGCTTCTGAACTGGGGGAGGGTGGTTGAACTTTGGAACAGGCTGCCCAGAGAGGCTGTGGAGTCTCCATCCTTGAAGACACTCAAAACCTGACTGGACACAACTCTGAGCTGTTGTGGCTGACACTGCTTTGAGCTGTGTGTTTTAAACTGAAAAAGGGTAGATCTAGATGAGATACTAGGAAGAAATTTTTTAGTCTGAGAGTGATGAGACACTGGAACAGGTTGCCCAGAGAAACTGTGGATGCCCCATCCCTGGAGGTGTTCAAGGCTGGGTTAGATGGGGCTTGGAGCAACCTGGTCTAGTGGGAGGTGTCCCTGCCCATGGCAAGGGGTTGGAACTAGAGGATCTTTAAAGTCCCTTCCAACCCAAACCATTCTATGATTCTATGATTCTATGGTTCTATGATTCTATGATTCTATGGTTCTATGATTCTATGATTCTATGATTCTATGACTAGATGATCTCCAAGGGCCCTTCCAGCCTCTGTGATATTCTGTGTTTCTGAGTGCATAACATGAAGTCACGCCAGCAGATTCCCAGGTTTCTGTCCCTGGCTTTTCCATGTACTTACACAAAAGACAAAATACTCTTAGTTGGCCATTGTTGCCTGCTGCCTCACCATGGCAAGAGGAATCTCATGGTGAGAAATTTTGATACCAATTTTCTTGTGTACTCACAACCCAGGCACGTGAAAAAGGAACCAGTGGCTATTGTGTAATATTTTACCTGCAGAATTCCCTGCAGTTAAGTGAAATTGTCTGTAAAATGGGAACTACCTGACCCTATCAGGCACAGCTTCTATGCAAGCATTGGTTATTATTCCAGACACACTGGAGTAATGGTTTTGTGTGTCATCTTTGTCACCTTGGTTAGTCCAGATGCAGTGATACAATGTGATAGCTCTGCATCAGGATGGTGAAAGCAAAGCACTGATAATTTTACTGGACTATCAACCACGACTAGTGGAAACAAACTGTTTCTTTCAAGTGTCATTTTCACCTACTTTTAATTCAGTTGGCAATAAGTGGTTGTGACGCATTTCTTTGGAGGAAGAACTCAAAAGTAATACTCTAATATTTCCTGGGACTCTGAAAGGACCAGCTGGGTTAGGTCCATTTTGCCAATGCCAGTAAAGTTTTGCACTGACACACAGTTTCTATTTGGTGGCCATGTATTGCTACCATGGCTGCACCTGGTACACATAGATTTTGGTGTTATCAACCCACCTCCATATAGCTTGTTGACTAATTATGTGTTGATCCTATCAGATATTCACATTTTCCCCCTCCCTTTATCATCTGATCTTTTGATATTGGCAAGAAAGAGAATTACTGGTTGTTTCTCGCTCCCCAGGAGGCTTGAGGACTTTTTTTCTCAGAATGTTAGAAAATTTCCTCCATACTTGGAAGGAAGCATTTTATTTGCATACAACACACGCTACCGGGGAATTTTCAGCGCTGACACTGTCAGGCTGGCACACATGCTTTATACCTGCGCAGCCAAAGAAACAGGCAGATGGTTGGTGACAAAAGGAGCATCCCATGGAGCTGCAGGAGAACTGTCTCAACAGATCCAGGATTTCAGAGCCTGGAAGACACTGTGCAACAGCTCAACTGTAGCACTGCTCAGCATTCAGCCAGAAGCAAGGCAGGTGCTTGAAGCCTTTGCCAGGATTCACTGACTCAAAAGGGCTGAGTCTCCAAACCAGAAGTAAATCCGGCAAATGAGTGTGGGATGCTCTTACAAAGAGATCTAAGGGCAACCACCTGGTGCAGGACAACATCTACAACCTTGGCTCTGTTACTTTTCGATAGCAAGAGGACAGACCTCTCCAGCGTCGTCCCTTCCAGGACTCAAAGCAGGACAGTCTGTGAGAACAAGAGGGAGCAATGAGAATGCACGTCAAATGAAGTGGTAGCTCAAAGAGGAGATGTGCTACCCAGCAGGTCTGCTTTGAGCAAGGGTCCCCAGGAGCACAGCATCTGCCACCCCACTGCATTTGGTGCCAGGGAGCATTTTATAGGAGAGATGCGGCTGTTTATGGTGCAGTGCTGCATAAACACGAGAAGTAACCCTTGCTGATGGGGTTGGGGAAGAAGGAGTCAAGATTGTTGACCTCAGTATGTTAGACTTGTCGGATCTGGATCAGTCCTGCCCTGTGCTTGACAGCTTCATATTTCATGTCATCCTACCTGCAGTAGGCAAGTGACATACTTGGAGTGCTGTCTCTCATCTGAACTTGTTAAAGAAAAATGTTGTTTTCTGGATCTTTCCTTCTTCAAGTTGGTGGAAGACACAGGAGGAAGAATACAGGTTGTTGTGCCACACTGTTAATTTATTTTCTTAAATTCTCTCCCCTTGGAACCAGTCCAGTACCCGTCCCTGCTCCTGCTCAAAATTTCCCATGCTGCAACTGCACTGTATTGACATGATCCACAGTTCTGTGGAAGCAGTGGTGAACCCATCCAGAATACGTTGAGCCTCCTCCTTCTACAAAAGAAATGAACTGTAGCAAAGATCGCTGAGGCTAACCTGTCTTCAGACTCAGGAAGATTCTTCTGCACCTCTGTGTTTCAGAAGATGACCTTTACCAGATATAAAGCCGACAAATATGTTTTGACTGTGTAGGGTAGACTACGGATATAGGATTTGATGTACAAATGTAACAGCTCTTCTCCTATCATACATCAGCCAGTACAGCACAGATGCAACGTCACCGAAAGAACATGAAGTAAAGGGAACAAACATAAAAACCCGCTTATAACTTGCAAATGGGCAAGAGGAGCTCAAGTAAAACAATTTATACTGAAGGTCCAATGCAGTACTGTGGAGTTGTCTCCCTAGAGGAGCCAAGGGAAGCCAGGGACAATATTATCTCTCTAAACGCAAACGTTGTTTGAGGGAGACAGTGCTTCTGTGATCAGGCCAGCAAGAACAAGAGAGCTCATTGCTGAGTTAGCAACTGGGCTTGCTGCTGGAGGAAGCATTGTGTGCGCCAATGCCCTAGGGCATCGATTTCATGATCAGGAGACCCTGAGACCTGCTTCAACTTTCCCATAATGAGTGGATTGAGTGCATTCATCAAACCTGAGATTCTAGGGCTCAAAGTTCAAAAAGCTACCGGAGGTGAAATCATTCCCCTCCTTCCTCCTTTTCTTGTCCCTTCCAAAAACAACCCCGCTATATTTTTTTTTCTTCCCATTTGACTGAAATCACCTGGGGGTCAATTATCTTTCTGGGATGGAAACCATATGCCATTTCACGTTCTTGCATAAGGTTAAGCTGCGTATGATGAAACCGATCAATTAAATCTTGTGGGAAGAGAAGGGAGGGTGAAGCCTGGCCAGGAGTTAACATTTCTGTTTACTGACAACCTAATCCAAGTTATCAGACATATACAGAAATTTGCTTGCCCACAAAGACCACAGGAGAGAAAGTGCTGGCTGTGTCATTGTAAAATGAAGCTGGGGAATGTTAAAGTGGGGAACATTAATGTAAACAAGATGGGGACACGCGCTGCCTAAGACTGGTAAGAATTGTACTAAGGAAATGTTGAATTATTTTAAAAAACCAAATTTTCTGTGTATTTTTTTTCTTTATTTGTTTGTTTGCAGCTTGAAGACTGCTTTGAACACAGCAGTTACCCTGCTGACGTATGTTCAGAAATCCCAGCCTGCTGTGTGGGTCTATGCTTGTCACTCCACTTTAGTCCAGGAACAGTCCCCTAAAATGCCGGTCTGAGCTTCCAGTCTATCTGGCATGTGAGGTTGGATCTTATCATTGTGGATGGTTTTCCTTCGAGCTAGAATACAGATTATTTTTTTGTGCTGATCTGGTAGGGATAAAAGAAAAGAAGGGAAAACAGACATGGAAACACTCTGCTGAGTCTCACATGGGTAAAATTCCGTGCACACAAAACCTGCAAGTGGAAAAAAGAGCTACAGCCACACGCCAGCGACTGTAGGGAAACAGCGCAACTCAGGCTAAGACTTGTTTACAAATAAATTCTTGATAACCCCTAAACCAATAACTCTGTTGCCTTTATCACTTGATTTCCTTGTCAAAGTGCAACTTTCTCTTTGCCAGTGAAAAAGAATAACTCTGAGAACCACTCAATGCACAGCTCTGAAGGGCTTAGGTTGTACCTAGGGTAACATTTCAGTGCAGTTACACTTCCCCAGCATCTAGCATTCGGAAAGTGCGTTACTGAAAAGAAATAGGCACAAACACACACAGATGTCTACTGTTCTGGCTTCACATAACCCTTGTGGAGAAAGAGGGGTGTATATATATGAGTGTGCACGTGTGTGGACATGCATGGGAAAGCAAAGTGAGCTTTATTTTTACTCTGAATCCCACCTAAACAAAGATCCTAATGTTATCCCCTGGAATGAGGTAAGAAACATGATCATTTGGTTCCAAGACCTGCCTGAAACTACAGTTTTTGTAGCCTTGAATAAGCAGCAGCCAAAGTAAGAGAGATCAGATGAACTGCATTTAGAAGTGATGCAGTGAACTGGTACAAGGGGAAAGTGCTTTTAGTGATCAATATGAAAACAGGGGGCTTTCATCTAACCACAATGAGGATGGCAAAGAGGAATTTGGGCAATATAATATGGGATAAAAGGGTAGATAGCCTCTTATTTCAATCTAAAGACTTAATGATGCTTATTAAAAGGCTGTTACTTGGTTTCATGGAAGAATTATGGCCCTCTGCTTCTTTCCTTAGTATGAATGGCCTGACAGGGAAAGGCAAGGGGTTTTTTTTTAAGTCCTTGGTCCTTGTTAAGGAGGTGCTCTTCTTATTTCTCTGTAACTTTACCAAAAGATCAGCTCATGCAAACAAGCAATTCACACGCGTGGTTTTTATTTGAAGGCCACTGCCTCCTGCCATACTCAACACAATTCATCAGGCAGCACATTCGTACTTGGGTAAGAAGTTATTATGATTTGATTCACGTAACAATTGTTAAGATTTGGGTCAACTTTACCAATGAGCGAGAGCTCTGAAATAGCAGACTGTCCTTACGCTTAAGAAAATGCAATGGGCCAAAGTCAGGTCTGGAGGAGACACATTGAACCTCCAGCAGGTGAGCTGGGCTGCGCATTTCTACTGGGGAAATCTTTCCACCACTGCAGCACTTCATTAGAACTGTCATTTTCTCTATGAATTATTGCTTTCTTGTCAGATTTACCTCCCCTTCCACTTGAAAACAGTCATCTGGGGAATAAGCCAGCAACAAAAGAAAACCTCCTGGAGGTTAATGTAGCAACGACAACAAAAAAAGGAGCTGGTCTACCTCTTAAACAAGGGGGTCGAACCACATGGCAGTTGTTCAGCTACAAGAATCCAACCTGTCTGTATCTGAATTTAACGGGCAATGTTGCTTCTCTGGTGCTGGGTATCAACAAAGTGTTTTGAACTCACTGTTGCTAGATTTTTTTAGATTACTTAGTGTGCTTCAAAGTCTTATAGTTCTTCAGCAGTGACTAGCAAAGACAATTTGGGTGAATTAATGTATCGTAAAAACCCCCTATTAAATAGTTTTTTAATTAACATTAGGAAATCCCATACGACCTTTGAATATAAGTATACAAGATGCTGGCAGTCCTACAGTCCCACAATAGAGCAACGAGGCAGAGATGTGCCCTGGGAGACAGGAGCCTGGAGCACCAAACCGACCTTCTTCTTGTTAGATGAATTCATTCCATCAGCATAAACTGGCCTTTTGTGGGTTGAAGAGCTATCCTCCCATTTATGGTAGACCATACCATGGGAGATTAGTTTAGATATAGTTATCCAAAATTAGATAAACTGGGCCAAACCTATGAAAAGCCGTGTTGCTCCTGTATTCCACTTGAAGGTGTTTGTCTTACACGTGAAAAGTAACCGCTGAGCTAAACCTAACAAGTATCCAGAGGGAGCCTAGCAATCCAAGATGTAGATTCAAATACCTTTCAAATTGTAAAATGGGGGAAATGTTTTCAAGTTAAATATTTTCAGACATGTGGAACGTGTCAGAACGTTCCTTTAGAAATTAACATGGCATGGAATGAAGCGATGATCAAATGAATGAAATTAAAGAGCCTTTCCTCTATTGCCTTCCTTGAATAGTCATTTATGAACCAGAAAGTAAATGCATAAAGACTCTTAAATCACAACCAATCACCCCAGCAAAACTTTTACACTCACTTCACACAACTAAATGGCTTAAAAGCCAGAACAACTGCAACAGGAGATCAAGTCCAACTTTACTGGAACAAATTGTGCTTTGAATTATGTTGGTGCAGTGTCACAGAAGTCAATGGGATATGACCTTTGCAACTAATGAAAGAGGTCCACTAAATTTGTCCTAGTCAGCTTGGCTGCAGAGCCACTTCCACATTCTATGCACATGTTCCTTCTCTTACGATAAGTAAAAATTTTCACTTAAAATACAAGCTAGTGAATGTGAGAGACACCCTTTTACAGTGAATCTTTTTGGTAATAAGGACAATACACTGGAAAGCGTAGACTAGATTTACATGAAAACTGATATAACTCCATGAACGTGACTCAAAGTCCTTTCACTGTGAGATCTCTTTGTAAAAGAGCAGATTTACTATGAGGTGTAGGAGGTGGGCAAGCGTTTTAGAGCGTTGCCCAGTGCAGCCCTAGTTCCTGCCTGTGTGACTGCAGAAGAGACAGGGAGGAGATCCTCATCCTTTCCCTCCTTCCCATCCAGATGACATCTCATCCCAGCCCTGCATATGACAGTGGGGTAAAGAAATTCCTGAGATGCTCACACATAAAATTTACGGCGTGGCAGACATTCACCTGACATTTCTGTCAAATACACATTTGGGAATTGCCTGCAGAAATGAGTTTGTTTATTCTTTAAGAAAGAGATTCAGTTAACAAGGGGAAGGAGGGGGAAGGCAGTGAAAATAATGAGAAATTAATATAACTATCATTACTCATAAATATTAAAGCAGATTAACAGATTATGAGATAAAAAAGCAAATGGAGCTTCCATAGTTTAAGGTTCTAATAGCATTAAGGTTCTATTTCCTGTCAACTCGTTATAAGTTAATTGCCATTAATTTTTCATAGCTAAATAGCGGAAGAAATGAGATTCCTGTACTATTGGCCCTACACTCTAGCTGTGAAGGGAGTCCAATGTAAAATGGTGAAAAAGTCTCATCACAAGATAATTAAAATTATGGCTGGGAAAGGCTTATTAATCCATACCCTTGCTACTGCAAATTCTTCTCTGCTATGGAGTATCTGATGAAGTACCCCACTCAAACAAGATTTAAAAGTGACTTGGTGATTTAGAATTTTTTACTGTTAAATGGCTAAATTATTTTTTTAGTGAAACCTCTCCGCAAGTCATTTTTAAGTACCGTGTGCTATATATCCATACACAATTAGAAATACGTTACATATTAGAGAGGCATTTGAGCTCAGTGCAAATGACAGAGCTCATCCTTTCTTTTCAATGCAAACAGCTAACTGCTTCCTTCCCATTTTTAGCATCGATGCTCTTTTATTCAGTAAATACTGAGGAGCTTGTTCAAACCACCTTCTGTAGATATCTGACTTGGGCATCTTGAATACTTTGTTCCATTGACTGTTTATGGAGTTTTGGGGCCTGATAGACCCGTACAGGAAGCAATCTAAGTCAGTCATTTCTACCCTGATCTTGATGTCACGAGAAATGAGTTCGGGTATTCACAAAGTGCTTTGCATATCCAAAGGTTTTTTTGGAAGCTATATCACCACTACATCGTCAACAAGATAACAATGATGCTGGGCTTCCAGCTGTGTGGGTACCAGCGAAAAAGCTTGTGGCATGGCAGGATAATATTAACCTATTCTGCTGAGTAGAAAAGTGTATATGTGTAGCGCATCAGCTAAAAGGCTAAAAGCCTCTGTGTTGAACCACCAGTAGAAGGTGGCAGAAAATCACAAGGTGTTAACGTTAATGTTTATTCCCCAAAGTAGCCCAGAAAAATAACTTCATGCAAGGTCATTATGATATGCGTGATGCAACTAGCAATAAACCAGTGATGCTTGCAGGGTACCTCATGTCATCCAACGCACAAAATGTACAATCTGAAAACATAGGTTACTGAATCTATTTAATTTTAATAATGGCAAAAGTTACTTGTAACAAATGCCAGCACAAATTAAGTTCTGATTAACTTTTCATGCTGTCATCCCCTTTTAATTATGTAAATGTCTTCCACTGTATACTTCAAAAAATTCTTTAAACCACACTGCAGCAGGAATTTCTTCCTGCTTTGCAGCTCAAATTTCCTTTTGTTTGACATTATCCCATCATGCCTGTTTTTGCCACCTTGGGATAACAGAAACAATCTTTTCTCTTTATCCTCTGAGTGCATGACTTTCTTTTTCCTACCAAGTCAGGTTGTTCAGCCCCTTAATGATTTTTGCTGCTGTTCTCGGAATTCCCTTCAATTTGTCAACATCCATCACTAGATTCAAGGTGCAATCTCATCAGTGCCGTATAGCAAGAAAATCACCTCCCTGTGGACAAAGGAATGAAGACTCTGCACGTACAGACCCAAATCACACCACCTCTTTTTGTCATCTTCTAGCATTCCAGCATGCATATATATTATTTGCTGTCTGCTAAAACCCCAAGGTCTCCTTTGACATTTCTGCTTTCCAGGTATCTTTGTCTGACTTAATAACTGTGCTTTAGATTATTTCCCTCTCAGATTTATTAACCTACATTTTTCTAGGTCAAATCTCATTTTGTTACTTGAAGCGTGTATTTCTGACATCTCCCTTTCTCCTTGCACTATTTGCTGGTAATTAAACATAGCTTATTATTTTGAGGCAGAAGTTGGAAGGCCTTTATTAAGATTTGGATAGGGATTGATCCCTGTAGTTCAGTCATTTGATGTTTTTATGTCTTGCCATGATCCTACTGAGTGCTACACCCTTGTTCACTGCTAGGACACTCATTTTTTTATCACTGTGACTGACCGTACAGGTGCCAAAAGGCAGCCCTGGAATTCTCTCTTATCATTGCACACTGGCCAGAAAGAAAAACGTAACTATCCTACCTAACTTTTGGTATCTAAAGCGTAGACAATCCACACCTGAACCAGTCTAAACTCTCCTATAGTCAATGGAATAAGAAATGGACACGTTCAGGTTACAACTAATCTCATCTTGAAACAAACATCAAAACTAAGTTTAACAAACTACACCTTGGAAGGGTTTGTTCCTTTTTAATGGCCACAGAGAGAGCCCAGTAGACCTAGTTGTAGATATCTAAACAGCTATAGACAACTGTAGACCATTGTAGACATCTTCTTTGACTGGATTCATGATTTACACTTTCATTTTTTTGTAACTACTAAAATGTAAAAGCCTAACAGCTTCTTTAGATTCAGTTCTCTTTTTTCCATGTCATAAAGTTTTTCCTCCGTGTACTTCAGGAGCGTTTTTGATGATCTGTGTTTAACAGTGGGTTTTATCCAGCAGATGTCTAGGCTACACGGATACTATATCCTGTATCCAGGCTTTGAATAACTGGCCTAAGGAATTTATATTTTCTTTCATTTCAAGGCCTGCAACAGATGCTTACTGGTGTCTTTCATCCTTTGTAACTTAACCCGAAGTATTTCACTATTGTGCTGTTTGTTATCAAATGGTATCTCAGTGGCAAACACATAAAGCTATTCATGATTTCAGTCAATAGTGGTAATGAAAAAAAAAAAAGTGACGCAAATAAATAAACCAGCTCTCTCATACATCTACTGCCTTAAAAACTCTGTTATGTAGGACATATTTCTCTCTATGGTATACTCAATGGTTTCCAAGTGTTTCCTGCATTACTTCATGAAGGAAAGTTCAGATAGGTTACCACAACTATAACTGCAGCAGCCAACAGTTCCACAAACTTTCAACTTCATTAATCTATTACAAAATAAAGAGTTGAAGGAGAAATTCTGATTAGAACCTGGCTTCTTGAACACTGTCATGGCATAATTCCTGAATCCCATTAAACCTGCCAAATATGAAGATACCTGCCCACCATATGATACTGTACATTAATTTTATTTCAACAAGAGAAATCTCTCTAAGTGTTATTACAGGAATAACTATGAGTTTTATTGTTTGTTTAACAGCATGGAACATTCCATAAACCCCAGAAAACTTAATTACATTTTTCTACCTAATCCTCCAGGGAATTCATTGGGATGTCATTTTAAACCATTTTTTTCTGGTTCTAGACATGGCTCTTCTGTTATCCATTGATGTTTTCCACCCATACTTTTTAGAAGGAATCAAATCCAACATATTAAGTAGGTCTACAAGCCAGTGGGATACTGTTTTCTCACTAGTCTCAAAAATTTCTGTTTACCAGGTAAGCTGCATATTTTTTTAACATCTGAAATTATTTGGAGAAGTTGCAGTGATAGCAACAAGTAACTTATTAACATGTGGTGCTAAAATGAACAATGACTACGCAGAAACAATGCCTTATTGAGCAGGTTTGTTGCCTCCTCTTCCACTGTGTTCCTATTGATTTCAGTGATAATCTTTATTGTATAGCTGTCTTTGCCGTTCCAAGACGGATGCAAACGAGACTCCGTTCCTGTGCATGCCTTTTCAAAGTATCTGTTAATTATGCTCCAAATAATTGTACTGATGTAAACCAGTCTGCAGTGCAGGGGGTTGAATATCTATCAATAAGTACGTCATTTCAAGAGGAGGTATTTACCCAGGAATAATCCACAAAAAATTATCCATTTAAAGCATCTCTCATTCATTAAGGTTGGAGGAATCCTGTTTGACTCTGAGACACCCTGTCATGTTTGAAAAAAAATCCTGGATATAGACCAGTATATGAGTCTGTTCTAGACTGACCTACAAAATGAAAGGTATAGAACCAAGTGAAAGCAGTGATGTCCATTTTGTGTATTTAATTGTACCTGCAAAGCAATATTAATGACAGAGCAAGGCATCCGAAGGCAGGTCAGAACATCTTCTTGAATTAATTAACAGTTGAATTACTGGTAGTATCTTAGAAACAATTATTTTATTACTGGAATTGACCACTCTGTAGGAAACTACTTTAATAGCTCAAAATTGTCCATGTGAGAGCAAAACCCAGAACCTCTCCATTAACAGTGTATTTTGGGTGGTGTGGGCAGTCAGTCTTATGAGAATTATATTAAAGGGGCAAGTTTTTCCAGACTTTGGCCTTTTCTCAAGGAGTGAACATCACTGGAGACCAGAAGAAAGGCCATGATGTCCCCCGTGACTAAGACACAGGCTGGATCGATGGAAAGGATGCACGTCGGGGAGCGTGTTTATAACCTGGCCTTGTGCAACTGAAACAGCCAAAAACATCAGTGTGATACCTGAGATATCATCCCACAGAAAAATGCCATTCGGATTAAATTTCTGATACAAGAAGCCGACAGTTTTCCAGCAACTGTTTCAGAAGAAAGCATAAAAGACAGGGATATTTCAGTGCTTTTAAAATTAGAATATTTAAAGCAACTAATGTACTTGTATTTTTTTTATAGGTCAGCAGGTTGTGCTTATTATTTGTAGATTCTGGTTAAAAAATGCATATATCTATAGACAATATTTTTCTCTCAGGTACGATCAACAATATAGTTGATCTTGAAAATTCCAGATCAGAGAAAATTCAAGATTAGAAAAAATTCTTGAATACCAAAGACAAGAAACCTGTGGTAATCTACATGGGTTGTTCTAGGAAGCTCTGAAGTCATGACTGTACAGCCCTTAATTTGGATTAATTTGGATCTTAACTAGCGTTGCTTCCTCATATACTAAGAAACTTCCTCTTTCAAGAGATAATTTCTCAGGTTTTAGATGACGACTTGACAAAAATTATTCATTTTCCCAAAAGAAAATGGCAAAGTGGCAAAGCATAGGTGGCCCTGGGTGGAGCACAACATCTGGTGAGGGGTACATAAAGCTATGGGACAATAAATACAGAATACTATACCCAACTGAAAGTGGGCATGAAAGCATAAGGATATTTTTTGCTTGCGTTTGAATGTTTCCACCTCACAGGTTGAAAACAAAATTGGATTAAATCTGCGTTCTGTTTTCCAAATATATTTTATAAAACTGAGCAATTTTTCAATATTTATTGCAATTTTTCTATGGCTTTTTCCAGGCAAACCAAAAAGGAAAGAAAGAAAAAAAAAAAAAAAGAAATAACTAACCCAGCAACACAGATTTTTGGACCTCCTGCAGCTAACTGAAAAAAATTAAATAAATTGGGATGCCAAACAATAAAGCCAATAATGTCAGTAATTATTTTAGTAGACTTGATGAAGCAGACTTGCAAGTGGGTGTCTGTTGCCATTTCAAAACCACAAAAAAGTAGGCTGCCAATACTGCTAACTGAGAGGAAACAAATACACATGCAACTTCTCGGCACTGAATAGTAACTGGTATTTATTGCGTTTAAACTCATTTTATCTGACTTTTCATTTAATTTTACTTTGCTCCTCATAGAGTGCATTCTATTAAATATTTACTATCTTGGTTAGGATGTAAAGGCACACTTTACTGTCTTATTAGATTACTGAACAGTAGTTCATGTAGGAATTATTTAGGGTCACTCGAGGGTGGAGAATTAAATGCGATGGGGTGAAATTAGAAAAGGAAGAAATATAGACAGTTAATCCAATCATATCCAGAAAACTGTAAACCATTTCCCAGGGAAGAACTAGGTCTTTCCTTCCTGCACATTTTTTCAAATAGACTGGGTGGACTGACAACAGCTGGTTGATAATAAGTATGCCTGCACAGAAAGAATAAATCAGGGTCTTTGTTGACGTGGTATCACAACGGTGTCCTACCATGAGCGGTGGCCTGGGAGTTAGAGACATTTTCCCAGCTCTGTCACTGAATTCCTCTGTAACCTTGGTTGGCTTGCCTCAGCAACTGCACTTTCTCTTGAGTCTTCTGCAGAGTCTTAAGTCTCTCAAAGCAAGGTTTGACTCTAACTGGGTGCTTATCATTGTTGCAATGTAATGTCTTTGTTATTTGCTGCAACGCAAATAATACACAACTGGTCTATTTTCTATCAATGATCGCTCTTTTCATCTTGTACCTCCTTCTATCTCTTTTTTTTTTTTTTCCCATTGAATTGTGGCAGGATCTAAACGAACCCAAACACTTAGCAGAGTTTTACACCCCTGGAAAACTCTTGTCGTTAAAAGGAGTTTACAATCTACAAACGAAAGTATCACAACTCTCAGAAACTCCTACCTCATCTCTTTTGCCCAAGTCCTCCATCAACTGCCATCATCCAACATCTGAAGAGCTCCACCGCTTAACGGCTCTTTTTCATGACACATGGCTGGTAATAGACATAACTTTCTCAGAGATAGGTGTTCCTGCTCTGTTAGTCATTGGGCTGCTTCTATAATTGAGTCTTGAGAACCACCTCCAGAATGATTTTCTTTCTCTCTGTTAATGATACAGGAGGCCCAAGAATGACTGTACTGGGTTGGACCAGTGACTCCCCTAGTCAAGTGATCAACATGGACTTCTAGAAAAACAGTACAAGAACAGGCAAACATACCAAGAGTTAAGTCTGCTGAATATTCTCCCAGACCCCAATAAATTGTCACTCAGGGACCTCTTCAGTCAGAGAAAGAGATGCTGTGATTGATAGCTTTCAAAGGATACTTCTTTGTGAAATTGTTTAAAACACCCACAACCAGCTAGATAACTAATCTTTAGACAGCTGAAGTTAGCAAGATGCAGCTCACTCTGTAACCCCTGTATTTTATTGCTGTTCTACAGTAATTTTGCTTTTTTACTCCTGGTGGCATTGCGTTCTCCCTTCTTTTTCTGCAGGAGAAGGTGGCCATGATGTCACAAGAACTGCCAGGCTGAATACTATTCAATGCCTTCTGGAAGGCAAGAGGGTGGGATATCTCCCTGGGAGAGATCGGATCAAGTGGTCAGATTACTTGCAGGGAGAGCAGAGTAACTGAAGAAGGCTGAAGAAGAAATTGAGGGATCGAGGAGAATGAAGAAAAGATGTGGTTCCTTTCTACCCAGCAAACGACCGTACTTTCCAGGTGTGGCTTGGAGCCAGGACTCTGTTCCAAGTGCACCTCTGAACTTGGTCCACCACACTTCCCAGGAGGTTAATCTCATTAAACTGCTTCTAATATTTTATTGAAAATTGATAGCTTGTTCTGCTGATCTATAAACTCCTACTCCATGCAGTAGCTGTATTTTAAATCATGGGTTGGAGACTTTCCCAATTTTCAGCTTCTAAAATCTACACAGTTGTTGTATAACCACTATTTTCTCCCACACTTGCTTACAATAGACCTGTTTTACGCTTGTTTATTTTGCTGCTGCGGATTTATTTTGATCCTAAATGGGTCACTGTCATGGCATGAATAATATCTTCAAAACAGCAACCACAATCCCATCTATCATCACAAAAACTCTCAGAAAAAAGCTGCACAGCTCTCCTGTTCTTCTGTGAACTATTGGACCAATTCTCATTGTATTTTCTCCCAAACTCAGCATCACTTTGGATTTTTAATGCCAATAAGCACTCAAAATTTCATGACAAACATCACAACTGTGTAACCACCTCATGCACTTCCTACAGTTTCTTTAAGAAACTTTTTTTTCCTTTACTATTTCACATCAAGTTCAATATAAATCAATCAAAAATATGTCCTGCTTGTAACAGAAGATGAGATCTTCACTGTATACTCTTCACCAACCTGCTTGATCAGCTATCAGTTTTCTCATTTGTAAATATGTGCAAGGGGATAGTCAATGCCGTGCTCTGAGGTGGACCAACCCCTGCAGTCCTTGCACAAAAGCCTTCTAGATGGACCTTGTGATGAAACACCGGTTGATGATGGTCTTATGATCTTTTGCACACATTTATGATCCCTTTGGCCAACTACCTGCTTGATGGGATGAATTCTGAGCAGGGCATGGTCTTAGTGCTGAAGACCAAGAATATCTGCTACCGAATACTTCTGGAGGAAGCTGGTGACAGGGTCAAGAGTAAGGCATAGTGTGGGGACTAAAAGCTATAGGTGGGAGTAGTGAGATGCCAAAGGCAAGAAAACGAAAGAAAAGCAATAGTTTTAAACTGTCAAAATGCCCAATCAGCTGTAGTTTGCAGCTCTGTCAGATACTTTAAATCCACTTCCTAGCGTCAAAGCTGAAGTGGAATCTTCTCAGTGCTCAGCATTACTTTTCATTAAAGAAAGTGGCTGATGGGAGTACAAGTTGCAAGCAGGCTTTGGAGGAGAAGATGAGCGGGGAGAGGATCAAGGAAATCTCAGACACAGAGAGAGAGAGAGAGGACTAGAAAAAACAGGCTTGATTTTCCTCTCACTTAAAGCAGTTTTACTTGTTAAAACTCAACTGATTTCAGAAGAGCTGCCCCATATTTACAGCAGTATGAGGCCATGAAACCAAATCTGTTCCAGAGGAATATATTTTATAATATGTACCATCTTTGTATTCTTTTTTCTGGCTTTTTTGTTAGTCATTTTCATAGTTGCCAGAAAAAATACAATGAGTAAAGCAAATACATTGCTTTATAAAAAGATTAAAAATTAAAAACAAATAACATGTTTCTCCAGAGTTGCATTCACAGATCACTTATGATGGTACAATACAGACTTCTGAATTTGGACCAGTGTTATATAGAGGCATATGGCAACATGTATGTCTATTAACAGTTCCCCCCCCCCCCAAAAACCGTTAATTCTCACCATAATGTACAGAAGGTGACTGTCAAATTTCTCATTTTGCCTTGTTTAACGAGAAATCTATCTGTATTTGCAATAGAGAGGCCCAGGGAATATCACAAATTTTGAAGCAAAAGTTATAAGGTCAGAAAACCCAGCTGAACCAGTTTTAAGGGCAAACGTTTTGTATGACGCTCGCCTATCGAGTAGCCAAGTGCTCTGCAGTCTTAAAGGAGGTTCTGTTTACATGTGAAAGCATGAAAATGACTACCAGGACAAAATATATATAAACATTGTGTTGCCTGGCCCTTGACAGTTGAGGCTATGGACAATATATTACACACAGATGTACATTTTGTAATGCTTTCATTTAAAAGGTTTAAGCTGTTTCCAAGGGGACTGCTCCAGCTCCCAGACAAACGGCCGCTTGACAGCTCTCCTAGTGCTCAAAGCTCTCATGCAATTTTGTTCAATACACAAAGTGCCAGACTGAAGGAAATTGCTGTTCCTCATCTGATGTTAAGTGATTGGCTTTCTATCTTCATTAAATGTGTGCTACTCGATGCCTCAAAGACATTTTACCTTGTCCTAGAACGTGAACTTTAGCAGCTTTGTGAAATACCCAGAAGGGCTCAGTGGAAATAAGAAGAAAAATCCTAAGTCCTGCCTGCCTATGCCCTTGCCCCTATTAAATCGATTAGAGATTGGACAGATCAGATGTTGTCTCACTAGATGTACTGAGTTACTCTTAAATGTTGGTTTCCAAATTCAAATGAGATTTTATTCCCAAAGACCCCGATCTCATCTGCAAAGGTGAATTAGGAATGGAGGAAAAAGAAAGGGTGGAAAGGAAAGAAAGTATGAGGGGAGGAGAAAGGGGAATTTGTATATGACTGATTACAAAATTAAGGTAGTACCAGAGAAGAATTGGTGGTCTTTGTGACTGTAGCCTTCTCCATGCTAGCTAAAGCGCCAGGTGTCCTCCCTCTCCATTAATTCTGATGAGAATTCTGGTGCTTATTTTCATGAAAAATGGGGTTCAGCCAGAATATCTGAAAGTACCCACTGAGCTCCCTCAGCGTGGTGGGATATGAGGCATCTTGGATCAGTCTTTGGCCAAACACGACAAAGAAAGGGAGATTTGTCTCTCAACAGCCATTAAAGAAATGAGCATCCTTTTTTTTTGTCCCCATTTTGGTAATAATGAAGAGCTGCTGCTGCACCTCTCAAAGCCTGAAAACACAACTGTGCTGTTGAAAGCCAGTATAATGAGATCTCTGTTTGAGAGTCAGGTCTGATCAAATAATAGACCTTCCCTGTTTGTGTTTAAGGGTGGGTAAACAACCTCAAAGTGAATCCTAACCAGAAGAAATTGCATGAGCTTCTCACATTTGCGCCGCTGGTTTGTTCCAGTGCTATTCAAAGCTTTACTGGTCTGTGGCTGGACCGAGGTCTGATACAAAGCCACTGCTTATTTACGAAGAGAGGTGAATATTTACCCTGCTGACAATTCAGCACACTAGAGAAAAACTGAAAAA
This sequence comes from Burhinus oedicnemus, assembly GCA_008921705.1. Taxonomy (NCBI): domain Eukaryota; kingdom Metazoa; phylum Chordata; class Aves; order Charadriiformes; family Burhinidae; genus Burhinus; species Burhinus oedicnemus. The sequence continues at coordinate 2,526,736 of VFFE01007640.1, read as the reverse complement.
GGCAAGAGCATTATGCCTTGTGGAGAATATAATCACCTTTGAAAGACCGGAGGGATGGTGGCATTATGAGTTTTCATCCACTCCTTCCCGTGATCCTCGAACAGCAAATGCCTGTGTGTAAAAGGGATGTTAACAGCGAAAGCACCGTTACTGGGAATACTGGTATTTTGGGCAGAATGAGGAATAGTCTGTTCTACTTAAGTATGAAGGGGCAAATTTGCATTGAAAAACCCCAGGAACAGAGTGGTGCCAGCATCCTAGTGGAAACAACAGAGCAGCTTCCAGGTGGGAATAGTCCCCATAATACTTTATGGCCCACTAGAAAAAAGAAGATTCACATATATGACGATACATAAACATCCTCTTCCATCCCCTGAAAATATTCCAGCCTCACAGTCTACATCAGCTGAGCTCATAATAAACTCAAAAACTGTGGAGCTTTTCCAGCCCAAGGATGAGGTTAACATTCTCTGGAGGCCTTCTGCACATTTGAAGATCTTTCCAGGTGGTTCCACATGATTTACCAAAATGAATTGCTCAGCATCCAGCTAAAGCTTGGCATCTGAGGGTTTTGGGGGACAGATTCCTCTCACCCTGACCTTAAACACTTAAACTGAGCTGCTAAATTAAAAGCATAATCCTTTTGGGGAATGGAAGTAACCCATTGCCAGATGAAGGTGCTCCTGTCCACTGGCTAAAAAGGCAGACTAGAACAACTGAACTTTTAACGTAGTTGCCACAGTTCGAAGCCAAAAATTGGACAGAATGAATCCCAATTCTTCCCCTTGCGAGACAGGATTTGCTCTAAGGTATCAACCACTGCACTTCTGACATCTTCTCCTATAAACGTTTAGTACCCTCACCTGGTCTACCTCATGCCATAATCATGAAATCAGAAAAACAGACACAAAATATCCTACTTTTTTAAAAGTGAAAATACTCAAGAGTAAAAATAAACTGAATGTTCAAATTAATCATTTCCCAGTTCAGCAAAAGCCGTATGATCTAGGGGAGCAGATAACAGTGTCAATGACGTTTTCTCAACAGGGGCCCAAGAATTATTTGGGAAGGGGAAAACTGACTTTTCACTCTTCTTTTTTATTAATAAATGATAAATCAAATAAAAAGTTGACAGCTTTTTATTTAAATTTTGGATCTCTATTAAAATCTATATGAAAAATGAGATTTAACAGTTTAAGAGTTTTTTATGTTAGGTGCTGCATAAGGGATGGGCTACAGGACAACCTATAGGAAAAAGAATGATGTTTTCCCAGCTCAAGTTGCACAAGAATGGGGATAAACAACCAATCTGCTTGGAAACACAATTCCAGCAGCGGTTGTATGCAGTTAGGAATGTACAATCCTATCTTTATATTCCACATGTGGATATAAATTGCCAGCCTTGCTCTGCACTTACCAGTATGTCATACTTGTGAAATATTTTATTATATAAACAAAACAATGTTTCACTTTATATGGGCCAGTATTTCTATGCAGATCCGACAGCAAAAGGGGTGCTATGCTATATTGTTATTATATTGTCTATCAAGCATCCTTCAGCGTGCAGAACTGTGAGTCAGCTCCTTCCCCTCTAATCTTGAGAGAGAGCAAGGCATATATTCTCTTTCCCCATTTCCCTGCTACTAAATGAGGAAAACAGCTGTTTCTTCCACAGGGTGGCAAATGTTTGTAAAGTTTTTAAAAGAGTACATGAAATTATTCATGAAGAACATAAATGTTAATGGCTTCATTCAACATAGCAATAATCTGTCTTTCTTTAAGGCTTTATACTATTCTCCGTCACCACAGCATCTGAAAAAAAAAAATAAAAAATCCCACACAATATTTCACAAACAGCCAAGAATGATAGAAAAGTTCTGGGACTTCATGGTGCTGCTATGGCTTCTCTCTGGTAATAATTCTTAGGTTTTAGAAAGGAGAATTTTCCATTTTTGCTCTTGCTTTGATTTGTGGTTTTGATGGTTGATTGATTTTACTGTGTAACCGATTTTATTTTGCCGTTATTTGATTTACTGAAGTCACAGTTGTGAGGGGTAGAGGGCATGCTCATGTTCTGAACAAACTTCTTGTTAGGTTGGAAGGAGTTTTTTCCCGAGTGAGCGCTAGACATTTATAACACTCATGTAACTGTAGTTTTCCATCAGTCAAGACTTTGCATTGGTATGACGGGGAAATTGTTACAGTTATCAATAGCGGTGCAAAACCCAGAGATGGAGACATTATTTATCCGATAAATTAGATGGAACAGATTACAAAGAATTTCACCAGAAACAATGCTGTAAACCAAGCGTAAAATAGTGCTGAGTCTAATCCCTATTTATTCACTTGCTCAGCACTACTCTGTGCCATGAGGCTGGGAAGATATGTCCAAGGGTTTGCCCTGTCTATGCTGACGGAGAAAGGTGACATCTGAACTCTGCCTGTCACAATTGTGAAGACTGGCCCCAAGGATGCTGTTCTCACAGTACTTAATTAGGCTACACCTACAAAGGTAATTTAAATGCACAAAAAAACATTCATGAGCACGGAGGCCAACTGGCATGGAGCAGTAAGTGTCTAAGCTGGTAACATCTCTCAGCCTCCAAAACAGCGCAGATGCATAAAAAGAGCCTGGTGGGAATGATTTCTGGTTTTTTTCTAGTTCCTGATCCAGAGCTGGGAATTATTTGGGAGAGCACTAGTCGATGCAGGCAGACACCATGTCTAACAGTGCAGCAGAAGAGATGATTGTGTTCTACTGCCTGGGACTGTTCCCAGACACTGTTTAATTTACTTGTTGGAGATAGTCTTAACGTTCCCATCAGTGAGATGAGCTTTAACATTTACTGTGGAGCAAAAAATTATTCAATACATGCCCTGACTATACCAGTGCAGGATGGCCTAGGAATATTAAATTAAAGTCGCTGCTAACCAGTAATGCACCATTTTTTAATTATTCAGAACAACTCTGCCATTGTCACAGATGAAAGACAAGGGCTTGGCAGAGAAAACTGAGATTAAAACCCCACCACCAGCACCATAAGCAAAACCAACAGGGAATGTGGAATCACCAGGTGTTTCTTTCCAGATGTTGTCTCTGATGATGCTGTTGAGCGGATTTAACTCTTGAGCCAGAGGATAAATGTGAAGGGTACTGTCCTGTAGCTGCACCTTTTTGGTACAAACGGCACAATTTGGATAGAGGAGGTTAATGATTTCCCACACAATGTAATCTAGTTTATAGATCTGTATAAAGGTTTTATGGCAATTCTTGATTATGTGATGTCCCAAATGATTTATCAAAGAAGCTGATGTAAAAGACCAGCAAGAAATGCTGGGGAATTAACTACCTAATTCTTTCTGGGAAATAAACAAACACTCAGAGCCCTCAGGAAACTTGAAACCCGTCTGGTGCGGAAAACAACTTGTAATTTGTTTGCCTTTGATGATTCTCCTTAGTCGCAGGTAATAGTGATAAATTCACAACTTGCGACAGGCAAAAAGAGGAGCGGGAAGGGCACAGCACACATTAAAGTCGTTTAATCACCTGCAGAATACGGTATCTACCAAGCAGGTTTCCCTCATAGTGCTTTAATGCTCAAACTGGGGGAAAAAACCCAGAAAAAGCAGGCTGCACAATAGACTAGGAAATGCTGAAATAGCAAAATACCGGGAACAGAGTAGCAAATAAAAATGAAGATTAGCTGAGAGAAGCGTATCATCCAACTTTGATTTTTCTTATGCCTTCCCAAAAGGCTGTTAATCAGCCTTAATAGTCCATCGCCGCTACACAAGTTACCAAAACACAAACTGCATCTGTGGTGCTCGCTCTCCCTGTGCGACCAACGTGCGGTGCTGCGACTGTGAGTGAGGACCTCTCCTCTCTGCTAACGAACTTCTAAGGACGAAGCCCCACAGCAAAGATGATCCAGGGGTCAGGATGCTGCTCTTTTAAGCACTCCAGCAACCCAGCGATGATCCTCTGATCTGCTTATTTCCCACATGCCTGCATGAGACAGATAGCCACAGGTTCACCCTGAATTGTAAGCACTTACATGAAGCATTTGAATAAGAAGTGTGGAGGTCCAGGTAGCTCTAGAGAGAAAAGTGGTGGTGAAAGTTCAGTTATTTTTTTTTTTTACGTTTGGTATTCATAAATCTAGTTTGTAAGGCCTTATTCTCTGTAAAAACAGAGGTAATCATAATTTTCTTTTTAAAAACTGAGCTGTAAGTACCTAGAATAAACAATGAAACAACTTAAACTATTCTTGAGGAAATCTTCTATCCTGAGGGTGCATGTGCTGGATACATCTTTTTACTGGGCCAAGAGAGCCGCTATTAAGAAGGTGGTGGTAGATTCTTCCCTGGCCAATTCCGTACTTGCTACATATACTCCTGGGAATATCTACCATTGAAGAAACAAATAAATGAGCACAAAAGCAACAGAGCAAGGTCAAGGATGTGACCTTTTATGTCAAACATTTTTATAAGTGACCATCTGGAAAGTGATGCAATATTCCTGCAAGAATCAGAAATGCTTTTTGGCAAGGGATTTGCAAACAAGGCTGAAAGCCCGACTGCTGGGTGATGTAGCTGAGCTAGAAGACACATCCGTTTATTGCTTGGAGCCATTGCAAGATGAAGATTTATTTCTGACTTAAAAGGCCAAAGATGGCATATATATTGGCATGCAGTCACTGAACACAGTTCTGGCGCAAAGGGTACTCACTGAACCCAGAAGGTTTTCTCTAAGTCAGCAGAACTCTATGGAGATAGAAGCTTCAGAGATTTGGTCATCAGAAGCTACACCTTCTCTGGATTAATTAGGGTGCCAAAAATTACGAGCATTAAGCTGTGATTGTCCCCGCTGTAAAATTGCTGATATGGCCCCTGGCAGAGTTTTGATCCAGCACTTACAACTAATTTTGGGGAATACTTCAGGGGTGTATAGGCAAGGGAGCATTCCTAAGAGGGAGTGTGCCACGTTCAACTCTATCTGAAGGAGAAGAGAATTTAGAAATAAATTCCTAAATACTACAAGTTATCTGAAGTAATACTTTTGAGTACATCCTTGGATTTAATCAAAACGAGAGAAAAATAAAAAAACAAATCTCCAAGAGGAAGTGCAGTGCCTTGGTCATTATTAATGCCTGAGAGATTAAGAAAGGGACATTCACTGGAATGTGGCCAGCTTCATGAATTGTAAGACAAGAACAGAACATGAGTAGAAGACAGCATAATCAACAACAACTTGCAAAGTTAAACTTTTAAATGCCCAACATTAGAGGAAACGAAACCCACCTAAAATGTTACTTGCATGAAGAAAGGACCCAGCGCTGAACATCAGCCTTTACTGCCTCTTAAATTTCAGCGAGCAGTTTATATGGACAAATAAATTAAAAGTCCCAGAGGCTGAGGTCTGTGGGACTTTGGAGTGAGAGATCTTCCTGGCAGAACTGCAAAAAAGATGATCTAAGGCTGTTCAGCCCACCCTGGTAGGACAACATGTGCATATCAGCAGCATCACATTGCTTATTAGAAACCCAGTAGCAAAAAGGGAAAGACACTTTGTGCTTTCATATGAAAGGAATTCATTCCTGTATCATAGCAAGAGCTACTGTAAAAACTGCAGAATTGTGACAAAGCTACCATAATCATAGAATCATAGAATGGCTTGGCTTGAAAGGAACCTTTAAAGGCCATCTAATCCAAACCCCTGCCATGAGCAGGGACACCTTCAACTAGATCAGATTGCTCAGAGCCCCGTCCAACCTGACCTGGAATGTGTCCAGGGATGGGGCATCTCCCACCTCTCTGGGCAACCTGGGCCTTACTGTAAAATATTTCTTCCTTCTATCTAGTCTGAATCTCCCCTCTTTCCATTTAAAACCATTACCCCTTGTCCTATCACTACACTCCCCACTACACTACACTACTGATAAAGAGTCCCTCCCCATCTTTCCTGCAGGCCCCCTTTGGGTACTGGAAGGCTGCTCTAAGGTCTCCCCGGAGTCTTCTCTTCTCCAGGCTGAACAACCCCAACTCTCCCAGCCTGTCCTCATAGCAGAGGTGCTCCAGCCCTCTGGTCATCTTTGTAGTCTTCTCTGGACCTGCTCCAACAAGTCCATGCCTTTCTTAAATGAATATCATTTCTGCATTATGTCTAGAGCTGATGCAATATTATATTTTTGGCTGCGAACTGTGATCTCACAGCTCTAATTCTAGAAAAGGTACGAGGTGCTATGGATCTGTAACAGGACTGAAAAACACGAGACAGATGACAAAAAATATGTTGTATTAATCCTTAATGAGAAAATATTTGATCAGAAGCTGCTAAAAGAAATACACTTCAAAAAGCGTTAAGCAGTTTGTTGGAGATCGCAGCCCAAACTATATATCTTCAAAACAGAATTCCACAAACCACTTTGAATTTATGTGCTTATGTATGTGTTTATGTACACACACACATATATGTATGCTTGTATGTATAGATATAAACAAATATTAAGAAAAGACTGTTTCGCTTAATATGATGAATGATACTTAATGTTTACAAAAGACAAGAATTTGTGGCTCAAACTTGGAATAAAGCCCTACTGGTTCAGTGTAAATTAGTAGTTGCATGCCAAGAGATAGCTGGTCTGCTAAGATGTTTGCAGTGTTTTATTGCCTGGATTAATTAATGATAATGGCTAAGAGAATGATAATCTATTGGCTTCCAAGAGGGATTCGGGCAGTCTTCCCTGCTCAATGGAGTGTTAAAAGATTTGAAATATTTGAGGCACCAAAGGCTACTAGGAAGATTTATACAAGTCAATGCTCAAGCCGCCCAGTCCTGGAAATTTGTTATTAGAAGGTTTCCTGGAGCTTAAGTGGATGTTACTGTTCATAATGTACTTTTCTTCTTCTGCATTTCTGGAAGTTTAAGATTCTTTAAAAAAACTATGCAATAGTATTTTTTTTTATCTTCCACTTTTTAATACATTATATATATGTGAGATTTAGTTGTCATTTTCTGTTTTGATTGGATACGTACAGAACTAGTAATTTCAAGTGTTTGTCTAAAGTATCCCCACATAACAACCATTTGCGTTCTTCTACTATATTTAACTTTTTAATCAAGCTGATAATCTTTAATTTCAAAACAGCACTGGATATATTCTATGAAAGAGCAAATCAGTTGTTTTTCCTTTTTGTATGGCAGCTAACCCTTCACTTAGATTTCTGGTTCTTGGAAACATACCTGCTTATCATACACCATCTGAAGAAAGCAACCATTCATGAACTCAAGTATTCAAAATCTTTGAGCCACAGATAAAAACAAGCAAGAAAATTCAAAAATTTTGGAATAGGATAGTAAAGACTCTTACCATTCTGTTCTTATTGTTTCTGTATATAAACAGATACTTTTTTTACAGAACAGGATTTTCAGAATTGTTGTTTACATAAATATCGGAGGGAATGTTTCTAATCCACTTTTTAAAAGAGAACTACTGGCACCCTAATAATCAAGAACTTGTCGCTCTAAAGATTGGAAAATTGGTGAATAACTGCAATAGAAACTGAAGAGATATGTGACATTGGTATATAAATGTTCCTCAAGGATTACTTTTTTTTTACTGAAAGGCTGCAGAAAATGTTCTTTGTTAACTAGATGTAATCATTAAAGCTGTACATATGCATATGTCTAATAAGAAAAAAGGAAGTATTTACATTTCTTATATTTTCCAAACAGTACTGCTGTTTCTATTGTGTAACAATGTTAACTTAGCAGGAAAATAACATTCCTTTAAATATTTCTTAGAGGGAAAGTTTTGTGCTCTTGAGGTTTGACCCTCTTCATGACAACAGCTCAACACAGCTCTGCATCTTTAATCTGAGAAGCATGAGACAGGAGTGGAGACTATTTCTTGGCATGGACTTTTATGTTGATAGGCTCCCTCTATTTTTAATTTATTTCCTCCTAACAGCTGATGCAGTAGATTTGTGAACCATTCCTGTAACTTTCTTGGATGAAAATTTTATACCTCTTCAAGGAGACCCACAAGTCATGTATTGACTTGACAGGGGATGGTTGTCAGCTTCTTGACAGTATGATCAGTCCCTTTAGTTTTATCCTCGGAGAAACAGTCTTTGTTATCCAAGAGTGGCTGTTCAGGGTATGTTTTGACTGGCACTGATTCAGGCACTGCTCTTCTTTTCACTGACGCTAGCTGGTTTAGATATCTACTTACCCTTTCAGAAGCAGGGTCTGAAAACACAGTCTAAAAATTACCATGGTAATCACATATACACATAATTTAAAGCCAGAAGAGATTGCTAGATCATTTTGCCTGAGTGCATGTATGTCACAAGCCATTACATTTAAGCATTACAACACATTAATTTCAAAAATGCAGTTTGGCTAAACCGTGTAGATCTGGGTTCATCCTATATAACAGAAGGCACCTAATGAAATGCCCATCTTTGATCCTTTGTAGACTAGAGTTTATGGAAAGAAAGGACCCCTCAGGAAGGCAAATCAGGCCAGGATACGAGCTATCCTGTGAAGAAATTCCCTTTGTATATGCAAGGATGGCCTTGAACTTGTAAAAAAGACCTGGGAGCTTTAACGTCTACTTCTATGATCCTGTGGCTACTCACATGGCAAAAGCAAAAGAACTTCAGAGAAATTAGGAAATCAGCAGAAAACAAAATTAAAAGTATTATTTTGTTATTGAATAAAGTCACAATGCGTCCAGTCCTTACATATAAAATGTAGATTGACAAACAGCAGAACTTTCTATGCCAAAAAGTTGTGAAAACCAGAAATCATATGGGGAATGCACATGATCAAAGGTATGGATAAGCTTGCTTAGGAACAATTAAATGTACTGAGGTTCTTCAGCTTGCCAGAGACAGCTGCGAGGGACTGTGATTGAGACACGTTCTGGATGTTTTCATGGTCCCTTTCAATACGAGAGGCAGCAAACAGCAAATGAAGCCACATGGCAGGTGGAAACCAAAGGGAGGGGATTTGTGTGCACGTAGCTATGCTGCACAGCATGTAGTTATGCCGCGGAACTCAGAAGTCTATTAAAATAAAATAAGAGGCATTTATTATCTAAGGCTTCAGTCCTCCAGAAGTTTTTAAACAAATCTCGTCATTTAACTACGGTGCTTCCTAAATAGGAAACCATTTGGTTATTTAAATTGTGCAGGAAGTATAAATGACAAAAAGTGCGAGAAAAAACCCGTTGACTTGCAGCTTCTGCAGCTCCATGAACAGACGCTGTGTACACACGAAATAGCAGCTCAGGAGTGACGATGCCTGGTGTCGGGCAGAGCAACATCTGTCTGAGAGAAAACATCTGGACTGCCACAGCATGCAGGAGGAAGCAAAATTTATCTTGAAGGTTTTCCCCAGGGACTGGCAAAAATGCTCTTTTTACACCTAGTTGGTTTTTTGCAGCCCCGGATAACCGTACCCAAAATTTTAAGGGTATTCCAAAGTGGCTATAATAGATGCCCTTTTAGGGAGACCTGCCATTAGCATCGCATTGATGATATTCAAACGACTTTCAAAAGTCGTTTGAGGGCCAGACCACACCTCATACTGGAGATCAATAGGGAGAGACCCTCACACTTTCTCGGTATCCAAAGGTTTGGATTCAGAGTTTCAGATATTCTCTGCTCCACTTGGGACACATTAAAACACCAGCGAAAGATGCGAGCCCACCCTCCCAGGCGTTCATCAGCAGCCCGGTTGAGCGAGCTGATAAATTCAGAGCAGGGGGGCAGCTGGAAAATGCTGTCTTCAGCTGGCAGATGTGAACGTCAGGATGGATGGACGTATGTTAAAGAAGGACACAGGCTGTTCTAACCTGTACCTGCAACTGCATCCAGGAGAGAAAAATGCCTCTCTGCTTTTAGAGAGCTGTTTGTGTGCCAAGAGGCATATCCCAGAATTATAGCAGTTGTAACTGATTTAATATAAGCAAATTCTGCCTCGTTTAAAAGAATACAATTGCTGCACAGTTGTGAAACACAACCTTTGTAAATTCAATCAACATGTTTTTAAATATTTAGTGACATTAAAAAGAAAGCGACTGCCTTTAGGGTAGATGAAGCATTGCAACCCCATAAAGTTTAAGCACAGGCAGAGAAGAAGAATAATAGCTAAAGCGAACTGATGAGCAGCTGGCTTATTTGTGTTCACCAGCTAGTGGTGATGGGCACGATCCTTCCCGGCATCCTTGCAGCTGGAAGAAGAGAGATGGCCTATAACATAAAGGGTGCTGGAACCACAAAATGATCAGAACTGGTACCTGGAGACGTGCTGCAATATTTTCATCGTGACACTGCATCGGTAGAGAAAGATGCTGGATTGCAGCGAGACATCTCTCTGCAATAATTCTGTAGCTCTTGGCAACTTCACTTGGTGACTGAGCAGCTCTCCTGCTTTTGATCATCACATGATGAGTGCTGCTTGCCTAAGCAGGGAGACCACGCTTTTCAGATCGACCATGTATCTGCTGAGATCAAACAGCAGTCACCTTTCAGATCTAACATCATGTATCCAGGTGCACTCTTGGTGCGACAAAAAACAACTTGTGTCTCTAGTAACGAGGGATTTAAAGACAACTGCAAACTACGTACCAAAATTTCTGTTATGCAGCCCATGGGGAACTCAATCCTATGCCACGCTCCACAAACGCCCACCAAGACATAAGCTGTACGTTGATGAGCCTACATCCTCCGGCAGAGAGGAGGAAAGTTTCACGATGTGTAACACTGAGGCCAAAGTCCGTATGCACAGCAACTATTCTAAATCCCACTCTTCCATGTCATAACTACTATGACGCCTCAGCGATAAGCAATTCAGGTCATCACTACTCAAGGCATCCAGACCCTAACTTATCCTATCCACTGATGGAAGGAAAGAAACCGTGACACCCAGATTAAATATGGATAGTAAGATGTCTGATCTCATAGAAATAAGTCAGGTTCACATGATTTAAAATGACTTACTGATTTGTGAGCAAGAATTAGCATATTCTTGTTTAAGCTGTAAAAGAAAAAAATCCCCAACAAGTGCCTAACCACATAGCTCTGGTAAAATTTTCATATGGGTCACCTTTAACTTTAAAAATTGAGCTCATGTGGAAATATATAGTAGACAATATGTATTAGACTCAATATATAATAGACTCAAATATATAATAGACTCAAGTGGTTAACCTAGAGACACACAGGGAATCAGTCGCAAAGCAGTGTCTCAGACACAGGGACAATCTTCCCACCTACCTACACAGTAATTAAGATGCCCAGACATGTGAAGAAACATTTTTTCTTAATCCTATTAAAATTCACCCATTACTAGGAACGCACACTGTTAAATGCATGGTTTGCTTTAAGTGTTATGCTATTGCATTTCACCTAGAATACTTAATTGTTCCCGAAGAATAGCAAATGGTTAACCGCTCTCCGAAGACTGCATTTACACCCACCGAAGATCTGGCTTTTCAAAAAAAACGACGACAACAAAAAAGAAAACAAAAAAGGATGTACACAGGGGAAGCAGATAAGCTTTACGCATCCTAAAAGGCAAATGTGGAACCAGCGCGCGGAGCGGCTACGAAGCTACCCCGAGGAAGCTGTCTGCTGCAAGAGAGAGCGCAAAGTAACCCGGAGGTGTCGAAATACGCAAGTATAGCGATACAGCTCACTCAGGTTAACGGTCCGATAATATCGCTGCTGAGGCTTGGAAAGCCATTGGCTTGACATCCTTTGCTGGCGATGTTGATACAAACTCCACAGGGCTGGGGCTAGGGGCAAAGTCTGGGGCTCCGCATGCCTGGCTGATGAAAGAAGGGAAATCTATTTCAGTGCTTAAAGGACGGAGCGGCTTTTGGTGCAGAAGGTCAGAGAGATACACAGGTAAGTTGCTGTATGGGAGACGACTCAAAAAGGACTACTGAAAGGAAAACCAGATAAGGCCCTGGAACAAGATCCTACAGTCTATCAATGCCCTGGGTAAGTGTAAGAGAGACACATGGGAACTCAGACGTAAGGAAAACGGGGTTTTCTTGCAGTGTTGACAATAAATATGTTTGTTATACGGTGGAAAAAACCCCTTTGGAACAAAAAGCCCTTGCAGGCTGACATGGGAAGAAAAGCCTGTTTGTGGCGAATACAATGGAGAATCTGTTCATGCCGACGCAGAGAAACCCATCACTTGAAAGCTGAAGTCGGTTTTTTGACCCTGTTCGCTCTACGTTATCGAGTCAACTCAACTGGCATTTAATCCCCCCAGAGCTGGGGAAATCCATCTTTCTCCCTCTTGCGAAAAAAGGAAAACTGACTCTTGTGGGCGTATTTCCGGAAGACTTAGGCCTGGCAGGTTCTGGATGTGTGCGGCGTCCTGCCGACGCGTGGGACAATGGCTGGCTGCATCTTGCAAGCCTTGCTGTCACCCCGCAGCAGAAAGCTGCTCTGTACCTGGTCCTCCACCAGAGTTTTCTTCCTTTTGAACTAAATCCCTAGCTAGGGAACAGAATTTATAAGTTCGTCTGTAACATATTTTAGGACGTGCTCATTTCTGTACAGCTTTCTAGTACAAAAAGCCTTTCATGACATGGGACACAGTGGAGCACCAGGAGCTAGGAGCAAAATTAATCAAAAATTACAATGTAGAGAAAGAAGAAAAATGACCAGTCTATTCTGAGTTTTAGTAAATACTCTCCTTCCAGGGAAATTTCAGGTGAAGATTCAGGGAGGAGGAAGAGGAAAAGGATGTGTTTTTGTTCTGGTCAGACCCCAAGTCAACACAGGGATCAACAGCAACACATCTTCAAGCATGAGAGAAACCTGGCTGAAATCACTACTTGGGCTGGCAATTACATGCAGGCTGTAGTTTGCTGCTGGAGGGGGGCTTTTTTGGGTTGCAAGGACAGGAAAGATGGTCTTTGGATTGAGACAATGTTCTTAGAAAAGTATCCAAGATCCTACTCCCAATTTACTACCAGCTTAACACCTACTCTCTTTGCTATCAGTTGAGCATCCTCAATTTTCCATCTCTGAGGGGATTATTGCCTGTTTTTGAGGAAATGTGTTGGGGCTTAAATAATTCTTTGGGTTAAATAATTCAGGTTTCTAGAAGGAAGGCTCAGTGCCCAAGTGTTATTTTAAAATTAATAAAACAGTGTAGGTATTGGAAGAGAAGCAGAAGCAATAACCCTGTTCAGAGGCCTTATGTTTTTGAAATTCTGTAGCAAAGGAATTCACAGATTTTAAGGCTGGAAAGGACTTGATCTCCCAGATAACAAACTGAGTAAAAACTGTCACGTAACTCTAGGTAGCACTTACAAGCACATTACAAGCACATTTTTGAAACTTGACTTGTGCCTGCAAGTCTCCCTGATTCCAAGTAATTAAAAAATAGGTGGGTTTGTAAGCACATTAGTTTTGGGTTGGTAATTTATGCCTGAACAAGTAGGACTTTGGCTGGAAGCTAACTGTGTGTGTTTCTTATGTACATATGTTCGTGATGACGCTCAGATACACACGTGAAACTGGAAAGCATTAAATAGCATAAATAAAATTAATGCTAAATAAATAGAAGATACGTTCAACAAACAGTTATATAGGATTTCCAAAGACTTCCCACTAATTCCTGGACTAACACATGAGTGAATACGATCCTGCTTAAGCAGAGCTGAAATGAGAAATTTACTTTTATTCTAAACTCTGTTTGTTGTGCAATCATCTATCGGTTTCTCCATTTCATCCACTCGTTGCACTCTATCCAAGTCAGGAATTGTGAGCAAACTAGGGGAAAGAATGACTCACTTTTTTACCCCCTTTAGCCCAGTGTATCTTTGATGAGAGTCCTTCGCTCTACAACAGAAAGGCACAGCAACCAAGCCGCTTTGAGGAGTTTCTGACCAAGGAGTCACAAGACACTCATCAGGGTAGAAAACCACAAGCAGAGTCACACTTGTGATGATATCCAGACCAAAGGAACTTTTTTTTGCCCCCAAATTACACAGAACAGGGAGCAAACAACTGTTATTCCGGCATAGCAGCCAAGCGAGACGCTTTCTGAAGCAGAGTTGAAACCCTGAGCGAGTGCTCCCATCTGGGTTGGGTTCCTCGCACCTGTGTCACCCACCCACAGCGTAGGCATCTGCATTCACGATAGTCACCCAGCTCTTTTTATAGTCACTACAGAGAAAAGGAAGCTTCTGGGGCACCAGTGATCCCACCCAAGCCTAGACATTTCCAGTAAGTGAGATGGAAGGTGCCCTACTTTCATTGGATCTGGTGAGCCTGCACTGTGCCGCGTTGTGTTGGATGCTCCCAGCTCAGCCCTCCACTTTGGTGATTTCATTGCATTTTCCATCCAGCCCTATCCAATTGGACTTGCCAATACTCAAAAAGCGGTTGCCATAGGTTTGCACCCAGTTCTTATTAAACGCAGCCTTAATCTGTTCCACCATCCCTGTTCACCAGTTCCCAACTTGGCACTGAAGCACAAGGATGGGGAGCAAAGGGAGGACGTGTTAATCACCTTGTACCTGCTTGGTGCACAAAGGACTCCAGTCACAGCAGCTGTCTAACTAATATCTTTCATCATCAGTAAATTCACCCAATTTTCCTATTATCATTTCTAAGAATGTCGACTGGCGGGTGGCGGGTAATCCTAGATGTGGCACGGCTGTGACTGCAGCTGAAATCACACGGAGATGAAAGCTTCAAAGCCAGGTTTAAGCATTAGAGAACGTTATTTAAAGATTAATCATCTGTTGTGGGAGGTAGCATTTTGAAGGAAAATACAAACATCTTCTCCTGCACAGTCAAAATGGCAGCGGGGTCTGAGCGAGCCCAAAGAAGTAGGAAATGATTCACCAGGAAAATTAATGAGATTTTCTTCACCTCTTTTTTCTCCTAAGACTCACCCCCTCCTCACCCGCCTTGTTTTGAAAAGCAATCCTCTGCCTTTCCTTTCGGTCAATGCAAAGGAGGATATGAGGCAAACATACTCGGAAGTTTCTGCAAAGCACTTGACTTCCCTGGCAGCGTGATAATACAATTACACACTGTAATGGTGTACCACAGCATACCTCTGACGGTAGTGCGAATACAGCTGTTCCTACCTCCTTTTCCCCTGCCAGACCTACAATTATAACACCAAGGTGCAGTCTGTTGGGTTGCTGAATTCTCCCCTTCCTCTAATTTCTGCTTGGCGAGTTCTGGATCCGGGTTTTTTGTGTTTATTGCTGGAGAAAGTAGTAACAGCGGAGAGGTTGCTCTCAGGAGTGTCACATCAAGTTTTACTACAATATTCGCAGTTGTAAAATCATGCATTTTTTTGAAGAAACATACAGTTTCTTGCTATTCCTCCATTGTCCTGTCCTGTCCCCACTAGCATTTAACAACAATGCCAGATAAATAGAATGTGTAGCTACAGCCACCGTCTGATTTCCAAGTGTTGTACATGCCACCAGTGCTACTATCCATCATTTACAGATGGGAAATACAAGCTCAGAGAAAACAACTGAGTTGCCCAAAAACCTGAACAGGGAATACAGCTGAAGTGTCCTTAGTACAAGTTTGTGGTTTCTCCATGGAAATACAGTAATTAAAAGTATTATTAATTTCAGCAGGTTGGGTTACAGGCAATCTTTCAGACTAGTAAGGAATTGCCTTGTAAGCTAAGACGTGTCCCAATATTTGATCAGAAGTTCACTTTACTAGAACAAGAAATAATCTGGATTTCTTGGTATTTTCTATTACATCTCATGTATGTATCTTGTTTTTTCTAGAGCTGAAAGTAAGAGATTTAGTGCCAGTAATAGTCATATTGAGAGAGATGGAGAAATAGTAATATTAAGATGGAGAAAAAAACCAACACAAAGTGTGTCATAAGATGAGCAATCCCCAGAATACTTCACATCATGGCTACCAACCATTTTCCCTTTTTTGTCCAAAGTTTCAAAGTTGTCTTTGCTTGTTTTCTGATGAGGGAAGCATCGTCATTTTACAAATAAAGAAATAATTTTGCCAAAATACTTCAGAACTGGAGGCCCTACCATGGTATCCAGCAGACCTAGTTCCAAATCTGATAGTACTCTGCGCCCAAGATCTTTACACATTGCACCCAGTCCACGTGGGTGCTGTGTGGCACTGTTTCTCCACGGGCAGCCCAGAGGCCACATCCAACCCCTGTGAGATACCATACTGGCCAAACATCCCTCCCAGTCTGGTCTGCACAAAGTCTCCCCTTGAATATTAAGGTGTTGAGCACTGTATCAAATATTCCTGGGGGGGCAGAGCTGCCAGAACCTGGCTTCACTATGGGAGCCCTCTACCTTGAATGATGGTAGGAGGACACTGTAATGAGTCGGTCAGGGATAACTCCACTAAACTTTTATTATCTTATGGTCATCTTCCCTGATGAGCCATCCAGAAGAAGATGGGTGTCAGAGACATGCTGAGAGGTAAGTGATATTGGTTGCAGTCCAGCAGGGATCAGAAGCCTAGGTCAGAGAGGGCGTTTGGGGCAAACAGGAGTTCAGGACATGGGTGCATGGCTTTATGGGTGCACGTGCGCATGGGTGACGGTCTCCAATTAGAGAATTCAGGAGGTAAAATGGTTGTGAAAAATCAGAGAGGAAGGCAGCTGCTGAATGGAGGGTAGGTGATCTCAGAGGGTGGACTAATGGGAATTAATAGGAGCATTTGAGGGATAAAAAGTGGTGCTAGATCCTCCTGAACTAACATGGTGGGAAAACAAGAGACAGATGTAGGGGTGGAAATAGGAGTGAGGAGGAGAGAGGAAGGAAACAAAGGCCTCGAAGAAGGAAAGGTGCAGGAATACATTTAAGCCAATGTGCAAAGAGTTGTGGATAATAATAGTACTAAGATCTTATGTGAGAGCTTGTGTTTTTGCTGAGGGAATGAGAAACTTTAAGCTCAGTAGAAGAAGATGGGCTGGTTTATGACAGGAAATTCCTTGTGCAAAGTAACAGCAGGCTTTTTTCAGCACAGGTTAGCTTTACACCTTATACAAAGATATATCTCAAAATAATGCCTATCTAAGAATACCAAACCATCATGCATTTTAGGTTGTGACAAACTCTGTGAGAAACAAACCCAGGGACAAGGGCAGCTCCTGCCTCCATCAGTGCTGCCCCTCTTTTCACGGGTCCTGGGGAAGGACCCGAGCTCCGAAGAAGCTGCCTAAAGTGGAGTACATCAAGGACACGGCATTATCCCTTCTTGTCTGTTTGCCCAGAACCACGCTCATCTTTCATAATCAGCAAGGCAGCAGCAAAACTGTCTGGCATAACACCATGTTTTCATTTTTCTTCATTTAATTGTGCTCCGTCCCACGGCACGGATCAACAAGCAAACAACAACATGCAGAAAAGAAACCAAGAGCGAGTCAGCAGGCCTGGCTGGGGAGATTTACTTCTCGAGAGCCGGGAGCAGAGCCAGACTTACCTGATGGTGGGACTTGCAAAGAGAGGTGGGGGCAGTGCTGTTTTTTCCTAAATAAGCCCAAGAAAAGAGGCCTGAAAACTGAAATCTGAAAGAAATAATATTTCAATTTCACATAGCGGGACATAAAAGTCCACATGAAGAAATTGATTCAACTCTGAGCCGGCACAGCACAACACCATCCTCCATCATGGCCTCCACAGCCAGAGATTTACAAGAGCAGAGCAAGGCCAGGTTTCATATTTTTCCATTCTGGCAAAAGAATTCTGTGATTTAACTGAAATGGGTTTTCTGACACGTCATTTCTTAATTCTTGCTTGTTCCTGCCATCCATCCATCCCACCACCTCTTCTCCCACCCCCCCAAATCAGACTGTTTCAATGAACAGCTTGCACTTTGCAATGCAATCTTAATTTGTTTTCCCAAAAGGTGTGGAGTTTCCTTTTCTCTCTCCCCCCGGCATGTGTGTGCCCTACAGCAGCCATGACAGTGAACCTGATACCTGCTCCCTTGTTTTCTAACGAGGCACGCGCTTCTCACACGGCAGAGAGGTGCAGGGAAGAAAACATTGTGCCCTGTGGTTAAACTCACAGAGTGGGCAAGACAGCGGGAAGGAGAAAGATGTGTCCTTGTCAGAGATTTCTCCAAAAGCTCTGGTGACCCTCCAGCAAACCCCTGTGACAAAAGAGATAACTCTGTGGTCCCCAGAAAGATGCCAGAGGCCAGACCCCAGTGATGACCATGCACACCGTGTTTACAGCAGGGAACGGAGGGAAACAGGAGCTATAGTATGCTTCATCCATACAGCATCCCGAGACAAGCAGCCATAAGACCATAGCTCAGTATTATCCAGCTTGCCTACCGCACTTGTCCTCCACGAATGTCAGGAAATATAAAAAGGCTGTTAATTATGGTTATCCCCGTATTACACATTGACCAGCTGATGCATGCTGAAGTGGAGTGGGTTCACCAGGGTCGTGCAGCAATGGCAAAGCTGGGAATAGCCAACAGCTGGAAGGAAAACATCCCATTCAGCAACCATCAAGTCACCTTGTTGACATCAACAGCTGGATGTTTTTGCAATGCTGTTGTTCACGACATAGCTGTGACACAGTTGGGATACTTTGAGGTTCCTTTACTCTTCCCAATATGCATAGAGAGTTATATAAAGATATGCGATGTGATGCAATGAGACACTGTTGCTTATTTCACTAGGTCTGGATGGTGCAATCATTCCTCAAGCTGAGAATGGAGCATGGGGAGAAGGGAGGAGATGCCCACTTGGCTGAAGAAGCTCAATTCAAGTAAGAAGAAAGCAAACTGGAGGATGTGCAAGAGCACAGACATGTTGCTTTTATGTAACATAACAGAGCACATCTTCTGTTCTCCAGTTTTATTGAACTACCACCTGACTCCACTATATGTGCGTTGGTGGTGTTATTCCTTCCATGAAGAAGATGTTTATCCTCTCCAGCTTTCAGACTAGATTCCTGCATTCCACTCCATTTTGGTGTAAACTCAACGTTTATCAAGAAACTTCATCTGATCTTGAAGTCTAATGATCACCTTCCTTACCAGTATTGTATGTATCTATCAAGAGAAACCACTGCTCCATGGACAGGTTTTGATGCATTTTTTCTTGCTGTTTAGAGTTACGGTTTGTGCTCAGGTGACAGACAAGATCACTTGCCTACTTTTATTATTGCTCAAAAGTTTCAATCTGCTAGATTTATGTATTATAAGGTGGGCATTCTCAGATGAGCAAGTCTCAACTTCAGCAAAAAATGCTCTTTTCCATGCAACAAGTCCTTATTATCCATCAGGGCATACTTCAGGATCTGCCAGTGTATTTAGACATACACTGTTGTTTGGCACGTTAGGGGATGAAAACACTATTTCAGGATTGATGACACTGTCAGTGTAACCGATTTCAGTAGGAGGCTTTGTTCTATATTTTTGGATAGACTTAAGAATCAAATTTTATAAAAATGAACAGCAAGAGACATTTGGCAAACAGGGAGTTGACGCTGTGAAAAGAGCAACATCAGGAAGGAACCGGGTCCCCAGCTCTCTAGGAATTCTGTGTCTACTGCTATGAAATCTGGCTTCTTGCTTTTTCCCTTGAACTTTTTCATCTAGATAGTGATAAGGTTGTGCTGCTGCCTCCTGACACAAGGAGAAAGATAGCAGCTCTGTCCAGACGAGATGGCAGTGCTGCAGTAAATGACTGTCTGGTGCTCTTGTGCAGGAGTAGCCAGGCAGAAAGCTTTCATCTGATTTTCCCTGCTAGAAAACCACAGCAAGTGATAACTCCATCCGTTTTGCAACTTTATCATTGCAAGCCATGATTCTGTGAAATTCCCCAAGAAAACAATGGTTGGTTTAGCAAAGGATTTGTATAAGAGGAACAGAGATGCTGCGAGGAGCACACAAGAGTCAATCCCTAGGTTCACGCTGGGTGAGCAAGGAACGGAAGGGGAAGTAAGGAATTGAAGATCTGTCCTCTGTCATTTCTGGTTCCTTCTGATGAAGACAATTTCATACTGTGAACAAGCTCCATTTGAAAGAAAAGAGCGTGGGAAACTGAAGAGTTGGCTTTTTCATCGTCTTACTGTGTATAATGATATTCATTTAGTTGTCCCGGTGCCATGTTACATTTGGTGATTACAACTGACCCAGGTAAGTTCTCCCTGTATTGTCACTTGGTAGGAGAATTTCTCTTTCTGTCTCCAGATTTCTCACATAACGAGGCAGGATGCTGTCAAGTCGGTCGCTGAGTTTCACCCATAAGGTGACTGCACTACAGAGCGTGGCACATTATACATTCATAACTGGCGACGTCTGTAAAACACGCCAGGTTCCACACAGGGCTGTGCAGATGCAACATCACAGTCGTCATACCCAGGGTGCGATCATTCAGTTCCCCACCCCACTTAACATTTGCCAGCTGATGGCTCGGCGGGTTGTCATTTTAAAAACAAATGAAGGACCCTTATCAAACTACTCCTCTGCTCCCTTCCATCCAGGGGAACAAATACGTCTAGAAAAATCCACTGATCCACAGAGAGGAATTTAGGCCTGACGCTTTGGTATTAAACTAGCAGCTCTGTATTACAAGCAGTCATTTAGTTTGAGGAGGTGAATGTGTGGTCAAGTAAGGTTGAATAATGCCTGCTTGATTTATGTCAAAAAGTTATTCTGTTAATTTCTCTGTTTGATCCTAACTCTTTCGCCGCAAGTGACAACACTATTATTAATGGTAATTATTCGAGGCTAAGTAATACGATCATCATGGAAGGAACAGCTTTGATGTATGCAAGTGACATCTAATATGTGGTGCAAAATTGCTCTGTTACTACTCAATAACATTATATTTCTGATGATTAAATGCAGGAACTGGAACCTCAGTCCCATTAAGTTAATGGCAAAACTCCCAGTAACTACAACGGGATGAGTATTGTTCACTTTTATGAAAATACACTAATTTCACCATTTTTTTACATTTGAGTAAGCAAAAGGAAATGAGGTAGTGCCACTGCCAGTTTATTTCCCCTTTTCTACAATTCCTGTCTTCTCTGGCCTCAACTTTAAAAATCAGATCTCCGTCTTTTTCACCCCATCTTACCGTCATCAGCCCACGGTGCTGCCCACAACATGCATGTACCATGTTACTTAAGTGACACAAACTCTGCTTCAGGTTCTTATACTGCGTGAGAAATTGCTCCTGCTTCTTTGACTTCATGCTGTTCTTAAATATCATAAGTAAATTAAGCCGACACTGCCCTAGACAATGATGCACACATCCTTTTACATCAGTTTAAATAAATCTATTTATCTTAATCTCAAAAATTTTGCCACACATGCCTTTTTTTTCTAATCAGCATTTTTTTTAATAGATATAATTTGAAGACTTGTTCACTTTGGGTCTCTACTGTGACTGGAAAAACAGACTTGACTTGGAAAAAAGGTTGGATAAAGTCACCTCCACAGGTCCCTTTCAACCCAACACAGTCTATGCTTATAAAATACTTGGAAATCCCAGCTGAATGTCTCCTGCACAAGTGCAGGTCAACTCTTTGGTGGAGTCACAAAGAATGTAACTCAGCTGGGATGTCCCTGTCATTCTTTATGGACCTTGCATAACATGTTCATGTGTAAACAGTATGTCTAACGCACACAGTAGATGTCAGACTTATGGGACATATCTACACATCAGTGGTACAGCGCAAGTGTGGTAGATCTCAGCCTTCCCAAATACTTCAGTCCTATGACATATGGACTTCCCACGTCCAGCAGGTAAGACCAGTAAGTGTGTGAAATGGGTGGGATGGGTTGGGTCTCCACACCGTGTGCAGGCCATCCGTACAGACTAGAAATACCCCACAGCACATTAACCAGCAGAGCTCTAAACGCAGCCACATCTTTGCTCTCTCTATAAAGCTTGCCCGACACTTGTGTTGCATTAGTGTGTAAATAATGTTGTGCTTCCGTTCCCTCTCCGCATTGATCCACGCTGGTCTTTACAACTCCATCTTGGATGACCCTGCAGATGAAGGTAAGACCTGTCTGCAGAAGAACTAGAGACCCAGAGCATAAAGCAATGTTTACTCTGTTGTGACTGTCACCATAACCTGTCTGGGGACTTTCAGTGAGTTACGCACGGCTCCGGTAGGATTTTCTTACCTGAGAGGTCACAACTGAACAGGAATCACTTCCTGCAGAGCTCTCTTAATCTTCCTTCCTACATCAGTTCCTCCAAATCCTTTATATTCTCTGAAAGGAGATTATTGTCTTGCAAAAAAATAGGGCACTTCATCTAGTATATCTTAATTACCATAACATTTAAAGAAGATACATGATTCCCTGAATTCAAAAGGCTAATGAATCATTTTTAATCATACAAAAATGCCATGTCCTATAGTGGTAAGCAGCCTAAAGAAAACAGTAGGAGTTGGTAGGCATATGCTGGCTTGCTCTTTCCGTAGCGTGAAAAAAATGCATCAGCCTGCTGCTGGCTGCTGACTGCACATGCCTTTCTTAACTTCGGAGAAGTAATCACTTTCTCCTCGACTCGTTCTTCTCTCTTTGTCCTTTGATTGCAGATTCCAGATGGGTTCAGTAGCCAGTAATTACTTTTATAACTAGAACTCACTTGCAATGCATCAGGTTAATGTTAATGGCATTCTGTACAGACACTCATAATCTTCTGTTTTCTAACTTCTCTCCCATCCCAATGTAATTGTATTTCCTAATACTAACCAAACAGTGATCTCTTATCTTCTTTTCTTTTTTCGATGGCGGGTATGTGGGGAGGAACAATTTGCATTTTTCCAGGCTCTCTCCCCCTCCTTTGCTCTGTTTATTAAATCTGTGTCTGTTATTTTTATGTCTTAATGCCAATGGATTTTCCTTTTAATTACAGCAATCTGATTTCAGTTTATTTAAATGCTGATTTATGTTTATGCTATCCCCTGGTATCAATTTCATTCCAACTAGATCCCAGTGTAACTTAATTACTTGTAGTCTTGTCATTCCAAGCTAATGCTAATTAAAACAGTTTTATTACTGCAAGGTATTAAAGATTAACCCCTCCACTGGTCTATGGGAAATAAAGTAGTAAAGTCAAGGTGAGGAAATAGAAGGCTTTACAAAACCAGAGAAAAGAGCACACTGGAAGGACCACTATGTCTTTTCTCCCCATCACGCGATGTGCTGTAATTGCCCGGGGTTCATGGTCTGGTTGCATTGCTGGGTCTGGAGATCATCTGTGTTCATCCCACATTGTACCCATCTCCTCTTTTCTAACCCTGTTTGTGGGCAAGAATTGCAAAAGCTGAAGTTGCACACCTGCCAGTGGGCAGCCTCTCCTCTCTGTATGTCTCTCCATACCTGCTCTCAGTCGTATTTCACCTGCTCTTCATCCTCCTCTTCATCACACATCCCACTCTCTGCCTCAAACCTCACGCTTACTCACATTCAAGAAAACACGTTTTACTCCAATCCTCTTCCTTCTACATTTACATCGCATGGAGATCTTTGTCCATACCTCCCCTGCTCCTGTTATCCAGGAGAAGATGGAGCTGAAGGACTGTCCAGCCTAAGCTTTTCAAAGCAAATGCTTTGGAACCAGAGATCGGCCCGAGACCATATGTACCGAGCAATAACAGAATATATTGCTACGAGTCTTCAAGTAAACTAGAGAAGTTAGGAGGACTGTAAAACACCAGCTGAGTGCAATTATCTCCTGCGCAACACTTGTAAACTTTACCTGTCACTTCAACGCTCCCGTAAATCCCTCCGACTGCAGTACACCACTGCGGCGGCTATGCACACCCCGTGGCTTCCCAAAATCCCGCCTCATCTCATACACAGCTTTATTTTCCCCCGCCTTACTGCTAAGTTCACATTTGCAGAAATGGTAACGAACCAACTCAGTTATTTTAAGAACTTCCCCGAGTCCTTATTCTTTAATACTAAAATAACTCCACATATATCTCTTCAGGCATATATGTACACATGTATGCAAATGGGCACAGTATTGTACTCCGGTGTTTGGCTTTCAAGCAGAGTTTTTCGGTTGGTTGCCAGGTAACTGGAACATTTTTGATACACATGTGCAGAAGACATACTTAATTGTTTTTCACGTGCACCCAAATTAGGCGACAGCGAAGGCTAGTGTTTTTTCTGCCGATGAGTAAGTGACATCTGTGGGAACACGGAAAGCTACAGAGTGTGTCTGTCTGGGGCTAATTGATTTATAAAACTTGCCGACAGACAGATGTGAACAAACACTCCCGACAAACAACGTGATTATAAATTAGCTTCTTCTTTTTATAGGAGGTAGGCTAAAAACACACAGCAAGGATAAGTAATGGGTGCAGGAGACAAGTTATTTATTTGTTGCATGCAGTGAAGCACAGCAATTGTACTCTTGTTCTGCGGGCTGGTTTTCCGTCGGAGTCTGGGAGTAAGGGAAAAGAAGCTGAAGAACGAGGATGATTTCTACAAAACGAGAAGCATATTGCAGTATCCCAGCAAAAGCAAGCTGCTAGGCAAGATGTAAATATGACCTCTCTGAGCCCTCTGTCTCAATCTGTGTTTTTTAGCTGAAGGAAGCGGATAGGTCCTACTGTTATTGAGGAATTTCTGTGCTGTCTTGCTTAATGAAATTCACTCCTACGCAGCCCGAGCAACTCAATTTCAGAATTTGTGCTTTAGAGGAGAAGGGAGTGCGAACTTCATCACATTTCTTTGATAAGTGAATAAAGTTGTGCGATTCCTTTGGATTGCCTTTTAAGTCAATGGACACCACTGGTTTCCCCAGGAGAAGAAGGGAGGGTGTGAAGAGGGGTGAGCCCGTGAGATAACTGAAGTCCTCTGCGTGGTTATGTGGATGCTGAGACCACTCTCCAAATGAACTCAGTGCTTTCCTCAGTGTCCCGGAAAAAAGTTAACAGGGAAAAAAAAAAAAAGAAAAGAAAAAAAAAAAAGGCTCCTGACTCTGCAGACCTATGTTATTTCTGAAAATCGGTTCCACATACTATTGTCTAGATGAGACTTTCACTTGATTTTCCCATATATAAGCAGGAGGCAGTAACAAACAGAATGGAAATTAACTGGGCTCAAAGCTATGGCCCAAACTGAATGAAAAAAAAAAAAAATGTTAACTAATCACAGAAATTCAAGACTCATGTTGTCTAAAGTCATTGGTAAAGCAAGTGGAGAAATTTAAAATAAAGGTAAGTAAGTAAGACCCTTCTTACCATCCCTCAGACTCCCAACATCCCCCATCTGCACCCGTCTGGGTACTGCTGGTCCCATAGATGAGCACATGGCAGCAGCAATGGGGCACAGTAGGGAGGAGTGTTTTATACGTGCACGTATTTTATACAGAGGGAGGGTTCACCATCCGTCATCACAGCTCCAGAGGGAGAGGCAATCCTAAATCTTTCCTCTCTGATGCCTTCCGCAAGAAATCTCAGAGAGAGAGAGAGAGAGAATGGGTGCTAAGCATACCAGCACAAGCATAGAAATGGAAAAAAAAAAATAAAAAAAAAATCGTTACTCGTCAGTCCTTATGATTTACAGACTTCAAGGTCTGCAGCAAGGTTGGGAGCTGAGCGTAGGCAGTAGCAGACACTGCTGCTTCTCAGCCAAGGCACGACCTTCCCTGGCTGCCCAGCCCTGGGCAGGCAGATGATGGGAAGAAGGTCAGGGAAAGCTCCTGCTCCCCATTTCTTGGGGTGCTGCCCAAGCAGCACTCAGCCCCGGAGCTTAGCAGGGCAATGAGCGGGCAGCAGCAATTTTGGTGGCCAGGGAGGGATTTTCAGGACAAGAGAGCTGAGTGCAATCAAGAAGAAGTAGCTGAAGTGTTCTCCAGAGCTGCGGTTTCTGGGAGCAGAAGGTGGTGGATGTAGAGGCAGACCCTTGCACGTGGAGGGTTGCTGGATAGTGGTTCACGGGCTTCACCCTGCTGAGGGTCAGGGGTGCAGTGAGGTTGAGCACGGGAGGTCCTGTTATCCTCGGTGGCATCCAGCAGAAGCTGGTATCAGGAGGAGCAAGTTCAAGCAAACTCCTCCTGGAGGTCCCAAACTTCATGGAGATGGTTGAATCTAGGCTGAAGTCCCGGCAGACACGACGTGCCAGCAGGACACAGGACACCAAGTAGTCCTGGGAAGATGATGTTAATTATTCCTGTCATTAAGAGCAGCAGGAAATAAGTCTTTGTGAGCAGCTTGTCTCACACACAGACATGTACGCATGCACTCACGCACAAACCACGGCAGGCTTTAGGAGACAAGCCTGTTGCTCAACGTAAAGGAAACTAAGTCAATATTATCTTTTAATAACAAATCCAAAAAGGAGGCAAGCTGTCCCAAGGAATGAGCCAACAGAAAACATGATTCACAGGAATACAACAGATCAAGGGGCCTCAGCTGAACAAATTAGCATGTGCAAATATTTGGGCTGATCAGCTTGATGGAGATTTAAATTGTAGAGACCATGTTAGCAAGTGACATCCCAAACTGGAGTTCCATCAAAAAGAACGTCCCTGCAACCCAGGAATTGTTTCCCCTGCCTTGTTTTCTTTCACTTAGTAGAAAACATTTTTCCTTCATGCTGTGAGAAACAACCTTTTCTTTTTTTTTTGGCATCCACAGGCTTGCTCTCTCGTTTCTGATGCCTGCTCCGAGTTTAATAAGCTGCTGTCAGACATGTGCGGTTGAAGCTCGGGGTTGTGTTTTTGTTTTCTCTTGTACTTGCACAGCACAATTCCAGCGGTGTCACTTTTACAAGGCACGCTGCAGCCCCTCACAGGAACAAGGCAAGACAAAAGCAAGGTGTTTATGGAGCACGGAAGCATCCCTCCCCTGCTGTGGGACATATGTGCAAGGAGAAAGGAGAAAAAAGATCTCTTGTAGTCCCTCTTCATCCTAATCTCATCTGGGTTTTTCCAAAATGCTCCCTGAAGAAATGGGATAGGAAGGACTACACTGTATATGCATGGAAAATGCACTGTTTGCCTCTTTTTTTTCTTTCTTTTTTAGCCTTCATATGTTTTCATTTTCCATGTTTTTACATGTTTCACAGAATAAATGCTGGGATCATTTAAATAGAAGCCAAATTTTGCACCTGAGAAGGAAATGGGAGACAGCGAGAAAAATGAATTGCTTTGATTTGGTTCATCATCAATTGCAAATCTGCTTTGATTTGGTTCTTGGTCCCAAGGGAGGAGAAGATGAAGCCACAAACCAAGTTCTTATATGGCCACTTGGATTTTTTTTTTTCTTTTTCCCTTTAATGCCACCAAAACAAGGAACAGAAAAAAAAGTAATGCTGGTAATTCCTGTGCTCCAGCGGACGGTTAATGCATAACTTTCTGAACTGAAAATCATGCCATTAGCCTGCTATGCATGAATTAGAGAATGGCACTCGCTTTTGTATTTATTATGCTTATCTCGATTGCTATTCACAGTCTTAAGCCTCACCCCGGCTGCCATTTTGTGCTGATCACTGTGCTAGACGGGGGGGGGGGAAAAAGCTTGCGAGCATATGGTAGCATTTGGCTGCTCACCCATTCTCAGGATTTCACCTAGTTCTCATTGACTTTCAATGGCATCTGGACAACTAATTGCCACAGGCATCATTCAAAGCCTCAGCTACAGTAGCCCAAAGCGTGCGGGCTACTTTACGGTCTCGCCACACAAGACAAGAGGTTCCTTGCCTCCAGGCGCTGGCACCTACTGTTGGATGCACAGCCTTAAGCACAGCAAAGGGAAGTCAAGCAAGGTAGAGTGGTTATGGCAAGTCTCAGGCCACCTGCGGCTGCAATGTTTTGGGAAGAGCTGGGCGAGTCCCAAGACCTCTATCATCCCCCTTGCAGTGGCCATCACCAGGAGTGGCAGAAGGCACCCAGCAGCCCGTGCCTTGAGGCGCAGGGTTTGTTTCCCGCTCTGCCACTGCTGTCGAATAGAGCCTCTGTCATGTCACTTAATCTCTGGGCTATTTTTCTCTCTTAGCTCACAAGGTGTTGGGGACAGCAAACGGCTCCCGTTACCCATGTGCAAAGGAAGTCATGACGGAGGCTCTGGCACTGGCTGGAATCTGAAGTGGAATAAATCCAAGAGAAATAACGACAGCAAAGTATTTCTGTGTCCTCGGAAGAAGCGTGTGGGCTCACGTGCGCTCTGTGAGCTGACGGTATACCCTTAACTGACCTGTGAAAGTGGCTGGCCTTCATTTTGGCAAGCTCGTTTCCTTCACAACCCTACGGTTTCTGCAGGGCAGAGGAAATGCTTTTGAACAAGATGAGCCAGAACAGAGGAAAACAGCATGTCGCATAAACAACTTTCTGAAACGGAAAAAGAGAAACCTCCTCTATCCTAAACGACGGCAAGACCACTGCAGAGGTCAGAATAGCCAGGGCTGTAAAAAGCTTCTAAAAATGTACGTGCCGCTGTTGAATTGCTTTGCCCTTGTCTCCTGAGCTTCCCAGGGAATTGCATTCGATGTTGAGTTTTATGAAGACGAGCCAAATGAAGCTTTGGTTTGCAGCATTTCTGGCTGTAGTCTGAACTACTGCTCAGGATGTCTTTAAAGATTTAAAAGGAATTTAGCTTTAGCCTTGTTTGTGTGTGATTATTTATTTTCTTTTTTTCCCCCAAACCACAGAATTGCTGAGAGGTTTTGTTTCTTTTCTATTTTCTCCCTTCAAAGATTACGGATAGACTCATCATCTAATTATTTTGTTTCCATCTTGTAAACAAGATCCGGAGAATAAGATAGCAAAGAATGTATCTCTGCTTACATCTTATAACCTGCCTACACTGAAAAAAATTATACGTAACAAAATTTCATTTCAATTCCCTGTAACAGGGCACCCTGTGAAAAGGGGAAAGAGAAAAGAGGAGACACTGGTAGACACAGTCTGTACTGTAGAGTTGTACACTGCTGTGAAGGTCTGCTAAATGGAGATGTTCAGTTTCAATAAACTTTCATTGACATATTTGGTAATACTAATAAATCTTTCAGATATAAAAAGAACAAAAGTTCCCATTAAAATATCCACAGAAGTTATTTAAGCAGTCTTTGCCTGTAATATAGGAAAGCCAGACCTCTCAGTTCTAAAAATTTGAAAAATAAGTTGACTACGAAACACCAAGAAAAGGTTCTTTGGTTGCCTTTGTTTATTTAGTACATCTTTCTTTTCCAAGTTCAGTCAAAACCAGAGAAAGTAAACATGTTTTTATGTTTTAATAACCATCGTGGTTAATTTTAAAGAAAGTTGAGAAAAATGCTTGCTTACAGCATAATTTCAGTTGGCTATGCACTTTCAAAAGCAGCTGGAATAATGGTGTATCTGCATTCATGTTCAGAACACAATCCTTTGCAAACCCTCTGAGATATTTTTTCCCCATCATTTCATAGGCTGGAAGCCATCTCATTGGCTTGTGAGAACCTCTGTGATCCTCATGAGTTTAAGGTAGACATCTATTTTTGAGGTGAATATTGCACTCTTTAGATACGTGTTTCCTGGACTGTCTAAGGACACCAATGATAGCACCCTGTGGTTGGCAGCAGAATCATAGAATCATAGAATTGTTCAGGTTGGAAAAGACCTTTCAGGTCATCGAGTCCAACCGTTCACCTAGCGCTTCCAAGTTACCACTAAACCATGTCCCTCAGCACCACGTCTACCCGTCTTTTAAATACCCCCAGGAATGATGACTCAACCGCTTCCCTGGGCAGCCTGTTGTAATGTTTGATAACCCTTTCTGTGAAGAATTTTTTCCTAATATCCAATCTAAACCTCCCCTGGTGCAACTTGAGGCCATTTCTTCTTGTCTTATCACTTGTTACTCGGGAGAAGAGACCGACCCTCACCTCTCTACCGCCTCCTTTCCGGCAGTTATAGAGAGAGATAAGAAATATCCTAAATGGAACAAAATGCTTCTCATATTCAAATGTTAAATAAGGAAATTACCATATCCAAAGTTATATTTTCTACTACAGCAGGCTGCATACATAGAAAAAAAGGGAGGGGGCAGGGGGCTGCAGAGTCACCCTCGTTAGACCTGCAGCCTGAAGACGAGAGTGGAGTAATCACCACCACGTCATACCTGAGGTTTGCAAAACCATAAAATGCATGAACGACTCAAGTCACAGAGTCTACTTAATATTTTGGTGTTCCTTTGTAAATATGCTCCCTTAGATGTCTGGCTTCTGATAAGAAAGTGCAAATAGCCGTGTTTGACCTTGCAGCTTTAGACCTGCATACAATAAAGCATCTGAGTCCTGATTCAGAAAGATATAAGCAGTCATACCGATTTCAAAGGAAATCTCTTGACGTTAGAATGTTTTTAAAGATTTCAGTGGGATTTCAGCTCACATTTAAAGTTAATTTTGTGCTCATACATCCTTTCTGAAGTGGGCCCAACAGCCCAGTCCAGTCTTTCAGAAAGTGTTCAATCCTTGCAGACCTGAGGAAGCGCTTTCCCATTTTCTTCTTTCCCGCCCTGAGATTTAGGCAGCAATGTGTGTTACTACTGAATTAGAGCAGGAACCGCTTTGGAAACCCCAAGAGTTCGTGATGCTCGGGTGTGTTGGGAGCTGAGGCTTTCAGCTCTCCTTGTTGTCCCTCTATACATAGGATGTGGAGGCATCGGAACTCATGGGGAACAACCCCTCTGAAGCCCTCCGTGGGCATCTCCAACTGCATGGACCTCAAATCCATGCAGCAGCCAACCACCTTTGCCTTTTCTTTACAGAAGGTCTATACAACAACAAGGATTTCTGAATCAACGGTGTTCCTGTAGTTTTTCCTCCAACTATTTTTTTTGCTTATGAATTTTAAGTTGAAATTCAATTTAATTCAATTCACAGGTGAACTGTTGGACTTTAATGAGGGTTGAGCATGGAAATATCTTTCCATGCTTTTACTGGCCATTTCACCTGAAGGTGACGTCTTTCAAGGCTGAAAAAAAATTAGTCAAAGGAAAAGGTGATGGGGGAAGCCAGCCTCTTCCCACCGCTTGCCGCCAGCCCAGCGAGAAGCGAAACGAGCTGGCAGAGCTCAAAGGCAGTGCGAGAGAGAGACACGCAGCTCCACCTTACGAGTTCCCAGTGCACCTTCTCCGCTGAGGGCATTTTGATGGTGCAACACGTGGCACTAATCAGAAAGGTGAACTCCCTGGCACTCTCAACACACCGCCAAAAGGCGAAGCCTTTCATTTACTGCCAAAAAACTATCTAAGCGGTGTTCATGCGATGGCAAATCTTACCCAGCCTCAGCTGTGCACAGGGGAACCAACCCCCCCCAGATCTTTCTCGCTGGTGCTGGGTAATCTCCTGTCCCACGGTGGTATCTGAGTGCAGTACAGCACCTTCGTGGACTATACCACCAGCTGCAGGTTTAATTAATAATGAGGTACTTGCCACAAAGGCTACCGAATTATGCCCACCCAGATCCCAAGGCTGCAATTAATATTGTCCTTGCTGCTCTGGGGACTCCCTCCTCGGCTTAGACGACAGATCCAGCGGTCCTCAAGGCAAGCTTCCTTGCTTGCTTAACATCCCTTGTTCACCAGCAAAGGGCTTCAGTGCTAAAGTAAAATTAATAACGGAAACGTTAACGGTAACTCTGAGCATCCGTAAATGCACTGAAGGAGTGTTTTAGAGTAAGGTGCACTTCGTTCCCAAAGAAGCAAGGAAGCACGTATTTATGCTTTAAAATCAAGGGAAATAAGGACAGAAGGTTAAAAGGAAAAATAAGGTTGTAAGGCTAAAAGGAATGATTTATTTTTTTTTTCCCCAGGAAATCGCTACTTGAAAATTTTCACGGACAACACAGCCACTTGAATAATGAATAAAGCAGGCTGGTTTAAATGCAGTGAAATTGCCCTCTCCTCAGCTTTCTTTTAATCTTTTGCGGCCCTACAAGGGGCCTTAGAAGAGGAGGCCCTGTGACATGCTAATCCAGCGGTCCTCCAGCAGCTCAGCTTAATCACTCAGGAAGAGCCGAAGCCACTATGCAGATTTTCAAGCAGGAACCTCAAATTCCCTTTTTGATGGCTAAACACTTGTTGTTTTTACATCTGCTGAATTAACCATAGAAAAAAAAAAAAAAAAA
>VFFE01007640.1:2435017-2494543 GCA_008921705.1 Burhinus oedicnemus | reverse complement strand
CCCCACTTGCTCCTTGTTAAGCTTCACGGCTCAACAAGTGTCCTACTTTGAAAGAGAAAAAGGAACAAAAATATCCACTTGCTTCTCCAGCTCACTAATTAACCTTTTTTTTCTTTCCCTGTCTACATTTCTCTTTAGTGCCCTCTTTCCCAGTTCTGTCTTTTGTGAGACAACATGGTGGAAGAGGAGACAAAATGGCAGAGGGATAAACCACCAGTAAGTGGGAATCTTTTCAAGAAAGACATGCTCCGAGCGTATGCAAAGGTGCTGCCTCTCTACTTAGATCATTCGCTTGGCAGCAGCGCAGGATAGGCAAAAATCAAACCAGAGCTTTTCAGCTGCAGATCTCAAGTTTTGGCAAGCTTCTTTATCGTTGTTTTCCAAACGGGAAAGCAAAGGGACAGGGAATATGAGATCATACAGTGATAGAATAATAAACCGGTAAACAGAATCCTTCCAGGCTGTGTCCTTCATTGGACCCAAAAGGCAATTAACAATAATAGATTCAATCTGATAATTATAGATATAGGACACCATTTCAGAGAGCCAAAAGATAGCCACCGAAAGTGTCTTCAGCCTCCCTCTCTCAGAGCTGAATTGACGTACAACAGTGAAGTTCACTTAAAAAACACAAACCAAAACTCAGCACTGAGTTTTGCCATTTTGCTGCCTGGTGTGTTCCCACTGACTCCTGTTGGGCTAAGCTGCTGGAGATCAAACAAATCATGGAAAAGACAGGTCAAACTTCAATTTTACTACTAAAATATGTCTCTTATTTGCAGATGCTTCTTTCACTAACATAATGCAATTCTAAAAATGTATCTATAGAGATGATAACAAATACAAGAATCTCCTTGTTCACTGCGACATTCTTCTGATCCCGAGGCCGTTATCACAATCATGTTCATCTAAACTTTGGAATTATATCATGGGTTTAATTTAGCTAAGAACAAAATAATGAGCGCTATCCCAGCAAGTATTTGTTTACCTCCACATCTGTAGACCATGAGGGGACACATGGAAGAAGATCTGCTGCTGAACAAGTTACTTTCTTCTATTACACTGGATGCCAGCACCCCTGAAGTTCAGAAAAATTAAAAAATGGAAAAAGTAATTAAAGCATGCTAGGCCTAATTACTTTCCTGCCTGCTTCAGCAGTGTTTTGGGGGAGAGGAATCATAGTAGTTCAAACTCCCATGTCTGCTTAGGATCTGCAATGCCCAAGCCTTCTGCTGAGTAGAAAGCTGGAATTCTCTCTTCTCAACTGGACAGCCTCCTGCTTTCATCAAGAAACTTGACATTTTCCATAGCCAGCTCCACATGGAACTCCTTCTACAAGATACCATTGAGACCCAGGGATTTGAAGAGGAAAATACAAATGAGTATTTATATTCGTGACATATTGAGAATGTTGTGAATTGGATGCTGGTTGTTGAAGGATGCTGAGAATATTTAAACTTAGAGGGTAAGTACTCAGAAATAAACAAGATTGTTGGAAGGCAGAGGACAGTTCATGCTTTAACACTTCCTGTAACTACTCTGAAGACGGTTATTTTGGAGGTACAAAGGTTGATACAGAAAGGCCCTGGAAACATACTAAAAAAAACCAAAACAAACAAACAAAAAAAAAAAACCAAGAAGAAAATATCTGACAAACAGTGGAAGAAAACAAGGGAAAATCCAACAGGGAAGAAAAACAGTGACAAGAGAAATCAGAGAATATGAATGTAAAATGTGAATAAGGTAAATAACAACAAACATGCAGAGTAGGAGAAATGCCTACTAGATCGTTTATTTTTTTTTCTAAAAAAAGAGATTTGAAGCCAGAAATAAAAAGTGATTGGCATAAGGTAAAATGAATATTTCAGGAGAAGTACTTTTTTCCCATTACTTGGCGCTCATCCGGCCACATCTGGAATACTGCATCCAGCTGGGCCCTCAACAAAAGAAGGCTGTTGACAAACTTCAGGGAGTCCAGCCTAGGCCACCAAGGTGGTCAGGAGGTTGGAGCACATGATGTACAATGAAAGGCTGAGAGAGCTGGGTTTGTTCAGCCCGAATACTCAGCAGGGATTTCGTAGCAGCCTTACGGCACCTCTGAGCAAGTTGTTAAGAAGACAGAGCCAAGCTGAGGTGCATGACAGGGAAGAATCTATCTGGATAAAAGGAAAAAAAAAATCCAATATGAGATATTCAAGCCCAGATAGATTGTGGCACCTCCAGCCTTTGAGGTTTTGACGGTCCAACTGGAGAAAGCCCTGAGCAATCTGGTCTCAATTCAGTGTCGATCCAGCTGGGAGCAGGAGGTTGGGCTAGAGACCTCCTGAGGTCCCTTCCTTGCATGACCCTCTGATTCTATGACAACTTCAGCAGAGATATTTCAGATATAGTGTAATTTGGGAGATGGAAGCGCTAAAAGGCAGAGAGAAAAGTGGTAGTTACTGAAATATAGCACAATCTGAGTACAGGCTGAAATATTTCAGCAGTTAATACGGATTTTTGGAAAAGAAACACAAAGATTTTAAGGACTGTGAAGGATGGAAAAGGATGTCAGACTAGTCAGAATTATAATCTGTGAATCTGCCTTTTCTAGAGTAAAGAATGAAGTGTTAGGTGAGAAGTGGGCAAGGTCATACCCATGTTTTCCCTTTGCTTCTACCTTTTGAATAACCATGGAGGGATAGATTCTCCAGAACGTAATTCAGTGCTTTCTTGTGCCACCTCTTCTATCTTACACAAATAATTTGGGTTTATATTTGGTTTTGAAACAAGTTAATATAATTTGCACATAGATTTTGATGGGAATATCTTATGCAGGTGAAACCTTTTTCTGTTGTCATCCTTCTCACAGTCAAGAACACGGACACTACACTGATGTAAGAAGGGCTCTTGCATCTTCAGGTCTGTTGTTAACCTTCACGCTATGTGAAAAAGTAGTAAGAGAAGCTGCAAGATGTACAAGAATTTGAATTGAAATGTTTGGATGGGTTGTAACTAAACTTTGGACAACACCTACTTAACACAGGCCAGAGTTGCCAGAAGCGTTGCCACCGTACTGTAAACATTTCCTTGCTAACAGGCAACAGTTATTGTCCATTTTGCACTGGGACCACATTCTGATTCCTTTACTGATGTTTGATCTTGACTCCTCATCATCTCTTGCCACTCCATGAGGAACATCTGTTAATCAGGGTTCTGGATAAGTAAAGCCTTGGCATTCCTGAAGGCAAAGGGAGCTTTGGTCTGATTTTCCACTTAGGCCAGGATTTTAACAAATTATAGTATGTTTGACATTTAGGGAGAAAGTGTGGCTCACACATAGCACCAAATGGTAGCTGCTCTACAAAATAAAATTGCTACGATACTTTGTTTTGCATTGCCTACTGTGTATGTACAGTGGGTTAGTGATGTCCTGGAGTTTCATTCCTTGGAACGGAACCTTAATCGTTAAATTTGAAGCCAAGGCTGTTTTGCAAGACTTTCCATTACAGCTGCTTTGCTACTCAACTAAGAAGTGCAATCAGGAACAAAAGACGGTACTTCCCACTCTTTGCTGCCACCTCCTCAGACCACACCATGGATCCTGCTTCATCTTAGCCCTTCTTTCATTTGCCATTGATTTGTTACAATGAAAGTATTCGAAAGATTGTGTTCACACAGGGAGCTTGTGAACTTTTAAGGGGACCCATTGACTGGCTTGAATAAAACATCCATAAGTTCGGATGCCGGAGTTCTATGCAGTTGATTTGATCTTTCCAAGAGCCACGACGCTCTGACAATGATGTTGAGGCGTATTCTTGGATGAAGAATCACAGTGTTATAGCTGTCAGCTTAATATACAAGAATAAATTGTAATTCTAATGATAAAGAACTTACCACTTTCCCCAATACTTCTAAATTTTGTGTACTCTTACAGGAACTCAAATACTCATCTCAAGAAAATAAGGGCGCCTCCTATACATGCTAAAAAACCCCACACATTCACTGACAAGCTCCCAATAATATATTAATTATGAGCAAATGGGACCACAGGGAACTGTGGGTGGGCATCCACTTCCCTACCACCAGTCTATAAGGCTTTATCTAATTTACTTCACAGGATGGCGAGACAAAGAGTCTAGTCTAAGTGATGTGCTTTCCCACTGAATTTGCGTCCATAGATGGTAGTTGTCCCTGTGTACTCGGGGACAAATGATCAGAGACTGAAGATAGCAGGCAATATTTGTACAACAGAGTAGCTCTCATACTACTTAGACAGCAGATGTCCTAAGAAGAACTTGCCACACTAAGAGATAGATCCACCATATTTTTGATAGTTTTTTAATTGAAGATCTCCCCTCAAGGTAGGACCTAGAGGCCATCTGCATTTTTGGAGACTCCCCCATGTCAGTCATTTCTAGGGCTGCAAGTAACCTGGAAAGGAACACAGAGCTTTCAACGCAGTGGAGAAAACCTTTTCCTGGGACTGCCTCCACCTCCGCTTTATAGTAGCTGGTTATTATACGGTTTTGGTTATCCTACAGACTTTAAATTTTCCCCAAAGGTGGATGGTGCTGACAGTTTGCCGGAAGACAGATAGTGACAGAAAAAGCAGGACAGAGTATTCTGTGCTTCTAAAACATACAGGGGTGATTTGCTGGAGACACTGAATTTCAGTACCCCGTCTGACAGCCACCTTCATCTTTAACTTGTGAAGTTGAAGAGAGTGGAAATGTTGCCTCCCGGGGTACATAGTCTACACGATTTTCTCAAACACCACTGAAAGCTCCAGGGCCCAGAATTTCTTGTGAGGGGCTGGAGGGTACGCACAGCCACAACTGCCGTTCGGATCCACACCTTGTATCAGGAAACGTTTGCTGTTACAGAATCAAAACCAGCCACAGTTAAGATTTCTGAGAAGACCAAAAGAAAAATCTCACAAGGAAAGGACACGGGGAATTTAAATCAACTCAGCTGCTTCATTTGGCACGTGATATTCCAAGGGATCAAGAGGAATTATATGAGAAAAATGCACGGAAGACATACTGTGGATTGCCGTTCATTATCAAATTAACACCTTTTATATCATGTTTCAATCTCCTCTCGGGCTTTGCCTTGTAATACATGTGATTACAAGTTAATTAATAATGGCAATAATGTAACAGAGAGTCCATGTTTTAGTGACTACTTTAAAACAAAAACGGAAAAGGCACTTTTA
The DNA here is from genome assembly GCA_008921705.1 of Burhinus oedicnemus. Taxonomy (NCBI): domain Eukaryota; kingdom Metazoa; phylum Chordata; class Aves; order Charadriiformes; family Burhinidae; genus Burhinus; species Burhinus oedicnemus. The sequence goes on along the minus strand of VFFE01007640.1, from coordinate 2,489,346 downwards.
CAATATTTTTAAAGAATACTTCATTAAGTGGAGGGAGGTATGCTAGAGGCACAAAACTCCATGCCCATGAAAACACAGTACAAGCACACAATTTCCAGGCCTCTGCCATTAATTGCATCCGAAAGTCATTGTTCCCCAAACAAAAGAAGCGGTGGGATGAGTGTTTCATGTTTCATTGTGTCCATATCAACTTCCACCACTCAATATGAAACAGGCACCCGAGTCAGTGGTGCCAAAGATCTGCCAGTTTCTTACTGGTCTAGCTGCTAAGGTATTCTTTTTCCCAGCTAATTTTAGCCATTCATGAATATTCCCCTGCCTCACAATATGATGCATTCATGTGGCGCTTTTTCTCTGGTGACCTCGAATTCTTTAAGCAAACCGTTTATTTTACATCACCGTGCTGCAGAGAAGGTGTTCTGCGGAAGGCACAGAGTCAGACTAGTGGGTTGCTCCAAGTCTGAAGTCAATAGTTGAGCCAGTAACCTTTTATTTTATTTTATTTTATTTTATTTTATTTTATTTTATTTTATTTTATTTTATTTTATTTTATTTTATTTTATTTTATTTTATTTTATTTTATTTTATTTTATTTTATTTTATTTTATTTTTTTATTTTTTATTTTATTTTATTTTTTAAAGAGTGGAGGGCATAACTGTGTGAATTTTATTTCTACCCTCCGTTGTACAGAAACACAAGATACATGCATGGTACAACATTTGGAAAAACTATCCTCATCCCTAAAAAAAGGGGATTCTGGGTTGTTTTTTTTGTTTTACCAAACTTAGTTAGACAAAAAGCTCTATGGAAGATAGGCTAACAAACCGAGGGAAAGCAATACCTATCGTCTTAGTGGTGTTGTTTGAAAAGTATTGGGGACTACAGGGAGTAGTGTTTCTTCCTATAAATGAGAAAACAGAAGGTACCAGACAGAACAAAGTTATGTGTGAATGAATTTAAACATAGCACATGTGATTTGATTTCCACAATGGCTTCAACTGAAGGAATAAATTCATTTTCCTCTTCTTTTCAAGTTCTCTCCTCAACCCTCATTTTTTAGCATACAAAGAGAAATAAAGAAGAGAAATAATTTTATGGTGTCCTCCTCACACAAGTGTGGATACAGAGCTTGGAAAGGAAGGTGAGAAAAAGAGCGACAGTGATACCCTTAAACATAGGTAAGCATTTGGAGAAGGGTTAGTAGATCTCCGGGTTTAGCAGAGCTCAGTGATGAAGGGAAGCATTAGAATTTATGGTAAACATGAAGTGCACACAAAAATCGCAGTTAAATCCCATCTGTCCCCTACAGACACACAGATGATAGATCTTCCTTTCAACTAGGTTGGTGACGCTGCCCAGTGTTGCCCCTCTGCCCCAAGTCCCTCCCCTTTGGCTTTCAGCATCATTCCCCATGGGAAATCTGTGAAAAGCTAATCAGGAGCAACACAGGCACTTCAGATATTCTGCAGGCGTCATGCACCAATAAGGATTAGCTTCCTCCCCTTGTTTCACAGAAATAAGACATTATAAGTGTTAATGAGTAAGCCAGTTGATAGACCCACTTTTTTTCTTCGGGTTCCCCTATTTGCTTTCTTGTTAAAAAACACCCAGCACTTCCAGGATATCGCTGTGGATCATAAATACGTGACACTGTGAGAATTTTCCCTTGACTTTCTAGGAAAGTTCAATCAGAAAAACAGAGGTGTCTGGGCAGGCAAATTGGACCTTCAAAACATCTAATTAAGGCTAAGTTTGCATACTGATTTCAAGGTTGACTACCTTTGCCCATTCACTCAACGTGGACCATATGTAAGCAACAGCAGGATATTAATCACAATGAAAGAGCACGTTCTCCCCCTGCTTAGGCTTGCTGTACTTGTTCTTTTTCCTAAATGTTTTATATTCAGAGAGTTGAGGCATTACTGTCAGAAACTATTAAAACAGAAACAATACCTTTCAATTGCTCTTTGCAGTGGGAAGGCAACATGCATTTGCTCCATCTTGGAAAATAACAAACCATAAATGATTATAGATGGTTTTGTGCTGACTTTTCTCCCTGCTTAGCAATACCCTTACTGTCTTTTAGATAAGCATCTCTTCTCTCCATGATCCCCAGAAATAAACTGAAAGTGCTTTTAATTGGGTCCTTCTCACTTTCCAGGCGTCTCATTGCTTGAACTAATGTTCTCCTCCCCAGTCCTCGTGTTTTAAAGAGATGCCATCTCATGGAAAAACTTTGAGAATCATTCTGGTTTGAGAAAAAACCTCCTCTCCCCATTGCTGTGGACATTCAGGGACCAAAAAAAAAAAAAAAAAAAAAAGAAATCATTCTTCCTTTGTGTTTCTTTTCCAGGCTTTGTGGCTTATTCTTTAATCACGCATACAGTGAACATGATTGTCAATTCCAGACTATGGGATGTCAGGCTACAGAGGACAGCTTAAAGCAGAATTTTTCTACATGATAGTGTTTTCTTTTTCTGAAGTCTCCTAAGTGCAAATCTATTGAATTTACCATTTTAAACACTATTCTTCCTATGTGCAAATAGAAGAAAGTGCACACAGAACTATCCATACTAAATGTGCAAATGCAAACCAGATGATTGCTACTATAAGTGTAGCATATATATAACTCAAATAAAACTGCGCCTTGAAAAAACATTTAAAAATAAAACAACAAGAAAGTGCATTTCGATTTGAAATGGAACAGAGGCAAGAATAAACATAAGGAAACAAAGATATTGCACTGAAACCTGCTCTTATACTGCTCTGAATCCAAAATACTTTACGATGCTTTATGGAATCATCCCCACACATAACAACGAAAGCGAAAAAATTCTCTTCACTTGTTCATTCTCCTTCCTAAGCCTTTTCCCCGGAGCTGTGAAAAAGAGAGGCAATACATAAAAAAACGTACAGTTCTGCTTTCCACACGCACGCCTTGTGAGAGCGCAGTGCTGGGTCCGTAAACAATTCTGTATTTAAGCACTTAACTAAGAGAACCGCCGCGGTGGGTGGGCATGGCTCCCGGCACTGCAGGCTTTCACGTGCTGGGAATGGAGGAGGAGGTTGTCACAGGGCCACAGCCATGGTACCACCACACCACCGGCACCCAACCTGGCATCACTGCCACTGAAAAATTGCTTTGCCTTCTAGGGAAAGAAAGGGCAAATATTTTGGCTCCTTCCCAGTCGAAGGTCATCTCCAAGATGAGCTCTGGAGTTTCTTCATTCTTATTTAGGTCTCCAGACCTGAGGAGCAAACAAAAGTTTGCTGAAGAGGGACCAAGGAACAGACCAAGAGGAAGTGAAACTTCAATGTCTCCTGAAACACTCTGTTTTTTTCCTTCCTCTATACAGACAAGAAGCACAAAAAAAAAAAAAAAAAAAAAAAAAAAGATAAAGATCTTCTTTTCCTGGCATTAAGGACACAGATGGTGGCTCATACCTACCAGTCTGTTTCTCATTGCCTATGCACCTCAGCAGGTCCGCCCCGCTCATGTAGGGTCTGACGATTCTTCTTTGTCTTTTATGTACAAATTCTATTTTATAAAGGCAACGAGATTCCCCAGGCAGCTCATTTCAGGGAATTATTGTATTTTTTTCAAGGAGTTAGTCACGTGGCCTTCAAGGTCTAACATTGTGCTTTGTGACACACCATGTAAAGGCTCTCAGTAAAAGCTGGAAATAGCGTCACCTCCTAGCACTTGCATGATGAGGAATGAGAACTTTGAGGCTCCTCTGCCCACCAGCTTTCTTAGAAGTGCAGTCTCTGGTCCCTCCTCACTGGTTTTGGATCCCTCTTGTTCTTCTCAGCTGTCTTCCTGTCACCTTCCCTGCGTGCTGAGCATTTTCCTCACTGCTTCCAGGAACCTGCCTCTTCTCCTCCTCTTTCACTCGCCATCTTCTTACCTCTTTGCTCCCAGCTTCTGCTGCTAATTAGGGAAATAATCTTCCCACCCTGGAGATCTCCTTATTTATTCCCCACTTATGGAAGCATCTTTCCTACCCTCTTTTCTTTGGTCCTGTTGCCTATTTTTCTATATCTCCTCTCTTTCTTTTCCCCAATAATCCTGCATTAATTACCCTCTCTTCTCTTCTTCCCACCTACGTTCCCCTTTCAAAACCCTTCCGGAATTCATGCTGGGAATCTGATAGGTAATTATTTATTGCCAAGACTGCAGACAAAGTGGAAGTGGACGGAATGAGCAGACATTGGGTAAGTCCTGATGGCAAACCATGAGACAACTGCACAACTCATTTAGGAAAATCACAGGAGATGCCTTCTAATGAGACAAGATCCTCAGCTGGTATAAAAAAAGTATAATTTCTTTCAGAATATAGTCAAGGATCTGCACCTCTAGGATCTGCCACTGCAGGATCTGTCCCTGAGATAGAAATGCTGAGTATAACTGAAAAAGTCAACATCATCCTACACATTTTTGAAATGCACTTGTTTGCATTTTACATCTTTAATTCAGATATAAAGAGGACTAAATTCTGGAAACTTTAGTACCAGGGAATTAAACACTCAGTTTGGTGTTTTATCTTTTTTTTTTCTTTTTTTCTTTTTTTTTTCCCAAAGATTATATGCAGCACTTAAACCGTCTTGTGAGATAATCAGACTTTTTGTTATTATTATTATTTATGTTTAACTCTTATCTGAAATTAGGGAGCAAACAGGAGCTGCTCTGCTGGCTCAGCAAGCTGAGGGGCTGCCGTATAGATTGTTTTGCACTCTAGGGACTGGAGTCTGATCTCCTTCCCACGTAACCTATTTGGGTAGAAAAATCACAACCGCTATAATGAGTAGTATCTTTATCTCCGCGTGTCAGCTCAGAGGGTGCTCTTCTGGGAGAAAATTAAATGTGACCTTCCGCTGCTGATGTGACACAAACACACATATATTGCACGAGCTTCTGGATCAATGGCTGTTGCTTGCAGCTCTCTGATGTGCAACACTCCTTAAGAAGGATACGAGCCCCAGCACTTCTCTTTGCAGATCCAACATTGTATTTGAGAGATTTTGGAAGTGAGCTGACTATGACAAACATTTTGGGATCTATTCTGCTTGGCACAAACTGGGTGAAATCCTGCTAACTTCGGTGTCGCCTCTGAGCTCAAGCTGTCATGATAGCAGGATTCAGTTCCCATTTTCTAAGGTAATAAAGTGGTTTGGTGACTTTACAACACCATGTGCTGCAGGATAGTGCTGCTCTACTCCTTGAGCTACCATCTAATGGAAGTTCACAGATGTCCCAACAACCACACTGTTCAAGATAACAGCAGAATTCATTAGCTGGACATAAATCAGATAACGCTTCGGAAGTCAAAGAAAGTTTGCAGATGCGCGGAAGAGATTATGGTCCAAACCCCTTGCAATCCAGGTTTTAGGACAGTCCCCACTTCTGCTTCCATTCCCTTCTCTTCTCATTTCATCTCTAGGTTTGTGTACTAGTTTTGGCAGGGATAGAGTCAATTTTCTTCATAGTAGTTTGTTTCGGATTTGTGACCAAAACAGAGTTGAGAACAAAGCACACTACAGAGTGTTTAGTTATTGCTGAGCAGTGCTTACACACCATCAAGGCTTCTTTTCTGTTTCTCACCTTGCCCCACCAGCGAGTAGGCTGGTGGTGCACAAGAAGCTGGGAGGGGACACATCTGGGACAGCTGAGCCCAACTGACCGAAGGGATATTCCATACTATATGAGGTTGTAATGAGAAAGAAAAGCTGGGAAGGAGGAGGAAAGGAGGGCACTCAGAGTGATGCATTTGTCTTCCCAAGAAACTGTTACGCATGATGGAGCCCTGCTTTCCTGAGAATTGCTAAACATCTGCCCGCCAATGTGAAGTAGCGAACAAATTCCTTGTTTTGCTTTGCTTGTGTGTGCAGCTTTTGCTTTACCTATTAAACTGACCTTATTTCAACTCACAAGTTTTTGCACTTTTACCCTTCCAATTCTCTCCCCCATCTCACCGGGTGGGAGTGAGCGAGAGGCTATGTGTGGGCTAGCAGCCTCCTGGGGTTAACCCACAACAGCTTGATAGATAAAATTATATTCCCTGTGTAAGAAGGTCCTACAGACCTACCACACATTACAAAAAATTTCTTCGTAACCTTAACCCTTATGGTCACTATAGTGCAAATATCGAGCTAATCTGAGGACTCCTTTTAACCAAACGTCACTACCAGTCCACAAAATGGTCTTCTGTTTTCATGACCACTCCGCAAAGAAATTATGGCACATTTGTGTGTTTCACAAGTCTGTCCACAAACAGGGGACAGAGACTGCAGAGAACAGCGGTGGTCAATAATTTAATAACGTATGCTCAATGAAACTCTCTTTTCGATCATCTTTGTGAAATGAAAGAGCGACTCTGAATGTGAAGCCTGTTTCTCATTCGCTATAGCAGACTCATATGTAATTGCATGAGAGACTATATTGCGTTGTTTAACATGGATGGGTCTGTATGGATCAAAACTAAATTTCCAGGGTATAGGAATTCACCACTCGATAATACGACTGATAGTGAGCATATAATTCCAGCGATGTCAGTGGAATCATACTAGCCTATAACTGGACTAATGGGAATGAAAACCTATCCCATGGGTAAAGGTAAAAAGATATATAGTATTAAATAAAAATAGACAGTCAGAATAACTACCTCAGCCTTGGGTAATATGTTGGGTAATAGCCTTTAGTATTAGTTTTACTCATGGGAAATTTTACACAGGGAGGAGAGGCTAAATTTCATGTGGAAGAATCAATTCTTGGGACAAAGGAAAATGACAAAGATAAAAGCAATGACAAATATGGCTGAAGGTATCAGAGAGAAACAATTGCTTTTCAGATTAACCATCCCCTTTTTAAATTGCTAGTGGCACTCCGTTATAAAAAATAACGTGTTTCTAAAATCAATACATTAGGCATTTTGGGTCCCAATTTGTGAGAGTCCCTTAGAAAGGGAAGAAACTTTTGTACCATTCTTCATTAATTCTCCACTTTCTTAAGTGCTTTGGGAATTATCTGTTAAAGCAGGATGCAGTGAAGAAAAACTAAAAGAATGTGCGTAAATCCATAATTTTGGCCCTATGTCAGCAAAGCCTGGAGTGTGATAAGGAAAGCTTTGTGCAAGGAGCAGGTATTTTATGATGCCGCAATTACTGGTTCAGTAATCAATTGTCAGGGGTTTCAAGCTACAATGAAAGCTATCACTTGCCAAACCAAACACTAAATAAAGAAAAAGGAATAAGGCCTTGAACACTGCTGCACTTACAAGTTATCATTACCTGTAGTCATGCTCATGAAGCAATGGTCTGCTAAATTTTGCAGAGCCCAACAATTTTCTGGAAGTGAAATAACGTGGTCTCGTAACACTGACTTTGCCCATGCCACCTCAGTTCCCAACAAGCCCATTCATTCCCATAAAACCAAAGTCCTTGTCCCACTCTCTCTCCGCTTCTGACAGAAGACAAAACATTGCTGATCTCTGCCCTAATTGGCAGAACTGAAATGAGAACAGTTGGAAGTACAAATTAAGCAGGAATTTTTCTTTCTCTATGTTCCAGCCTATTAGGGTTTGCTCTTCTTCTCATTTGTCCTTAAAGTATGAAAAGCCGTGGGCCAAAATCATCAAGGGACAAACAAATGCCACAATCTACAAACTACCTTCTCATTTGGTTTGCTTTTCATAAAGCTATTAAACCTTATGTACAAAAAGGAGGCTGACTCCGTATAGTGCAGAGCCTTATGAAGTGACTTTGACCAAGTATTCTCTCCTAGGGTTTATTTTGCACTGGTGTTACCGGTTGCAAAAGGCAAGACCAATGAAGAACAAGGATCTCCTGCATTCGGAGGTCACATTAATCGGGTTTGCATCTGTTTAAAACAATCTGAGTTAGTGAAACCCTCTGGTGGATCAAATCATTTCGGTTTGATGTTGTCTTATTTTAGTTGGCGTTTGAGGGAATGAATAAATGAGCAACTCTAATCAAGGCACGGTAGTTTTAAGAAGCCATCACCCATCTCTGCCTCCAGACCTGTCCATGCGTTCGCTCACAGCCGTTCCCAAGTGCTTATTTCTCAGTGATCCTTGCTTTAACTTTGATGTAATCGTATAGAGTTACACGAAGAGATACATAGGTGATACGGACTGGTGCTAGGAGCAGATCAGAGGCTCGGCTTCCATTTCAGTAACATTAAAGAACGGAGAGAACACAGTTTTCCTTTTTCCTTACTTCTTCCTTTGCTTCATAATAAGACCAATGGATTTGTTGTCTTGTTCTTCTTAAAACAGAACACATCTCTGTATGATGTGAAGGCAGTGTCAGAGGCGGGGCCCAGACAGAAAACTAAAAGGGGACTTGAGGCTGCAAAAAATAAATCTGGTGCATAACGGAACCCAACTGCTGGTACTGAGATTTCTCTGGATTAACAACAGATAACAAATTTCAAGTTAAATAACTGCTATGTGTTCATATCCATGCTTTTTCCACTCCAAACCCCTCAAAACCAGAAAAGAACTATTTTTTTTTTATTTCCGGAATTGACTGTTTTTAGAAGATTTATTTCACTTTTTTATCTATTCATAAATTCCAGTAAAATCTAGATCCAGTAGCAGACACTTGAATCTCTGCTGCTTTGCATTCTCTATCTCTTGTCACGTATGGGGTATATAGGGATGTAAACTGCTATCAAATTATAAGTTATTTGCATTCATTTTGTACAGATACAGATTAGTACAAAAGGTGAAGAATGGCAAACAATCCAGATGATTGTAAGCAAACCTGCTTTCTTACACGTTCAGTTTCATTATGTTCAGATTTAGGACATGTCAGTACCTCTGATCCAGCTCTTGATAAGCAAATAAAAACCCTCAAAAAAACCACTGGATGGTTTTGGAAATCAAAGCTTGGCTTGGGAAATGCAGTCGTCACTACTTCTAAAACATGTTCAGGGCAAAGACGACCACTGCTATCCACATGGGAGATTGTAAGGATGAGATGCTGAATATCAAAATATATGTATATCGTGTAATTAGAAGTTATATGTATAAGTGGGAGCCGGACCCGTCATGTAACACAGGGTGGAGGGTGTAGCTGAGTTAATTCCAGCTTGAACAAAAGTATATACTAAAAACACCAACAAAGCAAAATATATTCCATGTCTAGAGAATCATTATATTCCTCCTCAAGTCGTTCCCGTCATAGTAAATAATACGTAGCTTGCTTCAGGTCTCTCTGCCTAGCGTCAGCTTCCTGACGTTTCTTACTGCTGCGTCTTTGGCTCATACGTTCAGAAGAGCCCTCTGCCAGTGGATTTCTGTTGCCTCTGTAAGCAGCCAAGACGATTGTGTCGGTCCTTAACTTTGAGGAGCTAAACAATTGGAGGTTTTTTTCCTGTTGTTCACTGTATGACCTCTTATTGAGCATTTAATCACTCTCATATCTGTTTTCTAAATTTTCTCTGGTTTATCAACATCCTTTCTCTACCACGGGTACCAAACTAAAGAAGTATTTCAGCAGCCATTAACCCATGCCAAACACTGAGGTGATTTCTCTGTGCCTATGCGAGACTCCGCTGTTGACATACACGAGTAAAGGTTCACATTAGCCCTTTGGCCACAGTGTTAAACTGAAAGCTCCTTTTTTACCTAATTATCCATCATGCCAGGGAAGTGTTTTGCAGCATCTGAGTGCCTGGGTGGAGTACCCCCAATGACAAGTATGCCTTGCTTTTTCTTTTCTTTGATATATGAGTTAACGTTTCACTATGTTAAAGGAGAGATTGCTTGCCTGCACGTAGCTTACCAAGACACTTAGATCTCTGTCAGTATCTCCTACTCTTTTGTTTTGAATTCCCCCAACTTTCAGATCACCTGCAAACTACTGGCAATGGCCGTAGGCCAGGTTATTGATAAACACGGACAGCAACGTAAGTCTTGGAAATGGTGTCTCATAATCTTGTAAAAAGTTAGTTGGAAAGACACATAAGAAATTTAAAATATCAGTAATGACCTATGGAGAGAGACTTACACGCTGTACTGGAACAATTCCCTTGTTGAATAAAACTTTAGTAAGAAATAGCCCGTCTTACAGAGACAGGGATTAGTTAATCTGTGTTGCTGTATCCAATATACTTTACGAAGGATAAAAAACATTTTGAACTAATGTGCTGGGGTTATTAAGAGTCAGCTGACACCTGCAGATAACTAAAGACAAGAAACAGGAATACTGAAACCATTATACACTTACTCATCTCACAGAGGGGTCTTTAACCTCCTACTTTTCTTCTTACATAGTTTGATTACTAAAGCAGTTTTCCTGTCATCGTAAGTCCTTGGCAATACTGGATAGTGTGGCAACTCTAAAAACTGCACTCTTTACCGTAAAACATTTTCATGGACCTTTTTTTTTTTTTTTTTTTTTTTTTTAGTTGAAATATACTCAGTGTCCATCCTCCTGCAAAAAAATTATTTGGCAGTGCATCTGTCTTTATCTCTGACTTTCAGTCACTGTTTCTCAAGTGGGAAATAATATCCTTGGAGTTATTAATAATCATACAGAAATTTTTCAAGGAGTAGTTGGGCTGTGAAGAATATAAACCAAGGACATCCATGTCATTCCGATACCTTCCTACCTAGCTATTAGCTATCTTACCAGTCATAAAGTATTTCTAATTAGGGCCATCAGGATACAGAGCCAATAACAAGAAATGACAAGGAGCTACTGGTATTCCAGTTTTGCCCCAGAGAGGCTTTGAAAACCTAGAATTTGACATGGATTTCCTTACAAAGTATGACTGCCTTATTTTGCAAATAAGAAAAAACTACAACATGTGGTCCCACCTGCCTGTCCTACATTAATGTCGAGAATATAAACTGACCTGAATTGCTGGTAAGAACCTAATTAGCATGGCTACAGGGCGAGCAGTCCCTCCAACATGATAATTTATTAGGAAGAAATCCCTGGGTCTTGGCCAACGCAAGCTTCCTGCCAAGGAGATCTGAAGAAGAAAGAAACCTGACTTTTAGCACGATCGGTTTTGACAAGGAACCTTCCCTCACCTCATTCACCCTAAGTTAAACAGGAGGAGGAGAAAGGAGATTTGATACCCGTTGGGCTGTGGCGGTTACTTTAATTTCTATTAGTAGGCAGCTCCTTGGTGACCACAAGGTAATAGTCCTCATCAATAGCTCCTGCACTGTTCTTCATCAAAGAAAAAAGCTGCATCTGCTTTGGATAGGCTCAATAAATAGATGCTTTAACTGGACAGATACTGAAAAATATTTTGGCATGTTTGCCTCAGGGGGTTTTCATAATCTGTCTTCATCATATCTCCTGGTGCAGCTTGTGAGAAAAGATGGAGGTTTCTTGTTTTAACCTTTTTAAAAAATATTTTCCTACTCTTTTCCTCTTCTCTGGATGACTCCCTAAAAGGATGTCTAAACTAACAGTAATTGCTATGAGCAAGGTTTGAAAATATTTAGGCTTTATCAGTTTATTTTGGGATCCTCCTTTCCCTGCGCTCCCCTGTTTCAGTTTGAAGAGCTGATCTTCTTTTGATGTGAATGAATCTAAGTCATCCTGCATGGCCTTTTTATGTTACCTGATCTATGTGGCTTTAGTAAGTCAGTTGCTCCAACCAATCTGAAGTTAAAGAAAACTTTAAGATTTGGGGATTCTTTCTCCACCTTTCAGCCACATACTTCTCCCAACACCTTTATTCAGAAAGACAGAAAGCAGCCTGGGCATGAGCGGTACTTGACTAAACGGTTGACATAACTGTATGTTTTGATTTTGTCCTTCACATGATCCTGCAGTCAAACTGGTGAGGATAAATTAAGGCAACAAAGGGACTTGCTTTCATCTAGAAATGCAGATCTTTTCTCTATTTGCACTCCAACTAGTCTGCTCCATTTGGCAGTTTTTGTCTCCACCCTAATTTTTATATGTAGAAAACACTGAGTCATTGCTGATAAAACAAGCTGGAAAGTTAGCTGGAAAGCTGATTAGATTGTTTCCAACTATCGACATCACAGAATCATAGAATCTCAGCCTGTCCTCATAGCAGAGGTGCTCCATCCCTCTGATCATTTTTGTGTCCCTCCTCTGGACCCGCTCCAACAGGTCCGTGTCTTTCCGACATCCTACATGAGCAGACTAGATCTAAACTGATTTAATGGGGTAGACACCTGACACTCTGCTAATGCTGGGTCTGGCATAGTTTTGAAAAATTATTCCTCTTTTAAGGCTATACTTGGGATTGCAAAGTGGAAAATTCAATAGCCAAAGGCAGTAGCATGGGGTGATTTTGCACCCAAGCCCACTTTGCTTTTGTTGAACACCTCCCCTATAAGGAAAGCCTGAGAGAGTTGGGGCTGTTCAGCCTGGAGAAGAGGAGGCTCCGGGGAGATCTTATTGCCCCTTCCAGTACTTAAAGGGGGCTTTAAGAAAGATGGGGTCAGAGTTTTTGGTAGAACCTGTAGCGATAGGACAAGAGGTAATGGTTTTAAACTAAAAGAGGGAAGATTTAGACTAGATATAAGAAAGAAATTTTTTACACTGAGGGTGGTGAGACACTGGTCCAGGTTGCTCAGAGAGGTGGGAGATGCCCCATCCCTGGAAACATTCCAGGTCAGGTTGGACTGGGCTCTGAGCAACCTGATCTAGTCGAAGATGTCCCTTCTCATTGCAGGGGAGTTGGACTAGATGGCTTTTAAAATTCCCTTTCAACCCAAACTATTCTATGATTCTAATCTCATTTTTTCCCTTTCCTAGAAGGCAGGACACCCTCCAACCAAGAAAGGGCCTACCCACAGTATATTGGAGCATAGGTCAAGTGCGCATTCTGATGTTATCAATCTCTGCTGAATATGGGATCTGTAGAGAAGAAATATCCATGTATTGTCAGAATGTCCCAGGATTCAGCTCTTTTGGTGCAGGATAGAATTCAGCTCATTTCTAACTCTGACGTTTGGGACAGCGCAGATTTAGGAATGCATCTATACCAAACACAATGCATTATAGACAGTGCTGGAGCCTGAGAGCTCCTGACAGCTAAATGGCTAATCTTTTCCAAGTGGAAGTAACAATTCTCTGTCTCATATAGAACAATGGTTTTGTAATTGAGAAGATCTGACAAATTTAGAAAGGATTTTGTCCATGTGTTTGAAGAAACTGACATTTTTACAATCTGGCCTGGAATCGTGTTCTAGGATAACATTGAAGGGATCAAAGTAAACATGTGTAGGAATCTAATAAAACCAAATGCCCCAAAAGCTAGGTCAACTAGCTTTCTACTTCCCAGCTTGACTGCAAATGTGATTCCCATTCAATATGAAGAATGATGGACTGAACTTCTGTAGCCTAAAATGAGTGCTGCCAGAACGCTGCAGTGAGGTATTAAAGGAAGGGAGAATGAGAGACAGAGCTGCCAGGACAACAAAATGATTTGGCAAAGAGGAAATAACTAGGAAGTTATTAGTAAACCTTTTCTATGGACAGATAAATTAAGAAACAAAAAATGCAAGTGACTTCTGGGTCACAAAACAGAGCTGCAAACAGATCAGAAGTCTCCAAGTCCTTTAAACTACTTATTAAGGACAAACTGTCTCCTTAATGACTAGCTAGCGTAACTACAACTGTATGAAGTCTAATCAGGACTTGCACTATATTTATGTTTCAAATTTAAGGTTCACCCAGCAGTAAAGCACAAGGAACTGGAAAAGGAGAGCTGGGGAACACGTCCTTTAATGAAGCAGCAGGGAAGAGATGTCTCTACAACGACCAAGAAACAGTGACAGAAAAGGGATCAGCTAACCTGCCCCGTGGGACGCGATCTGCAGGCTAGGGGTTGTTGAGCTCCCGCCCAAGCTGTCTAGCACATATGTTGTAAAAACAAGTGTTAGCTAATGGAGCGTGCCCTCATGCTCAAGGAGAGAGCAAAGTGCATCATGCTGCGTGTCCCGGTGGAATCGGGGTCTTGGACAGCCGCGGACAGGCTGTGCTGAGAGTGTCCATCAGGTGTTAACTTTCATTCCCCCTTGTTTTCCCTTAAAGGTGGTCTCTCTGGTTGAGGTTTGTCATTCCAAAATGATGCTTTCTTGGGTATTCTCACTTATTAGAGAAAGGAATAACGTCTACTCTCCTTTTGAGTAAGATCACAGCTGCATCAAAGTTGATCACGATCAAATTTTTTGCCTATATTATAGACAGAAGAATGGTAACCTTGAATGGAATGAATCAGCTTAACAACAGATATTTTTTCCTCTGAGAAATTAACCTGAAATCTACACCGGAGGCCTAGGGTTAAAATCAGAGATGAACGATGTTAAACTTCCCTTGTTTGTCATCCCGGCTGCCGAAATCTCGCAGTGAGTTACCTAGTGAGACAGGAATTACTGGAGCTGGTCCAACCCCGCCATGCAAGGAAGTCTAACAAGCAAAAGCATCGTTCGTGGCAATTTTCCTGAAGTTCCAGGATGACCCCCATGAAACCTCAAAGGTGAAATGATCTAACAGAAATGGAGAACAGTTTCGAAAAAGAAAAACACTACATGTCATCCTAAGCGTGGCTAGAAAATAGGACCCAAAACACCTTGCCTCCTCCTGCTCTGACAGAGAAGTGGTTAATTGCCATATTTAGTGAAAAATGTATTTAAAAACATAAAATTGGAGGATTAATTATATTTGGTATGTGTTACTGGCAGAGCTTCATGAAATGATCAACAATTATCTTTCTCATCCATCAAGTGCTCAGGGATCACGCAAGGACAGGGAGTAGGAATATGAAATACACTGTGCCAAAAACATAAAACGTGTTGTTTCTCTTGTAGCTTTCTTCATTTTTTTCCCACATTTTCCATGCACATCATTCAAATTAAAGGTTTTTCTCAGCATAACTACTTTCCCACTTATCTGGAAGCAATCAACCCCACAAAACCTTTTCAACATCAAACTCGCTACAGGAAGGCGCAAGTTTTTCAGGACGCAGTGGAGTTTCGTTTTAAACCAAGAACAAATTAACGCATTCCGATTTAACTTCAGCACTTGATTAACCCAAAATGAATCAAAAAATTCTGCTCATTGACATGCAAAGCCATCTTTATTGTATTGCTACTCATATAACTTCATATGCAATGGCACAACCGTGCCAAAACATTCAGACAACAAAAACCCGCTTAATTTCAGAGATTTACACATGTTCCTGAAAGACTGAGATATTTCATGCCTACAACCAAACTTTAATTAGAGCTAAAATTACAACACAATGCATCCCATCAAAGTAGGCATGCTATTTGTAGCTGCATATTTAACTCTTCGGTTGTCAGGTGCTCTGTACAGCGGGATCAGTAACATCCCGTTTCGCTAAGAAATTCATCGCTCAGTGCTTAAAACACAGCTGGAGGGAGATGCACAATATGCCATGCTGTAAATGCCACTGGAAAGATGTATAACTCATGAACAGTGGTTTCAGGAATACAACTTGCATGCTTATCTGTTTACTTCCTGATTATTTCTCTTTGAGATACTCTGCCTACTTGTGAAGAACGAACGGCAGAAAGCCTGATGTGGCAAACAGATGTGGAGGTGCTTAGTGGGGAAATCCACTACTTCAAGGAAGGGCCAAGATTTCTGTGGGTCTCTACACAAGACTAAGCATTTGCCACTTGTATAAAAGGCTCAGCAGAGCAGTTATTTGCTGTTTATTATGGGGGCATATTTGGAGTGCTAGCTTGAGGTCTGAGAGTGCTCTAAATTCAGCACGTAACGTGCACAATTTTAGTTAGCAACGGGGGATCTCAGCTTGAACACTTGTATTTGATGGTGCAGTCTGACCATTATAACTGAAGTACAACTCTCCCTGCCACCACAGTCCAAAACTGGACTTCTGAGAAGAGGAGCAACGTAATGGAAACGTTCCCTACCACTACACAGTGCATAGTCTCAACAAGCACAGAGAGAAAGTCAGTGCTCGCCAGCCTCTCGGGAATTAAGCTTTGTCCAGATTTTATTGAAGACTCTTCTCTGGTAGAGGGACCTGGTGACAGGGATGAAGGACTAAGGAGCTCCTTCAACTTCTGTGCCTGAAGTCTGGAGGTACAACTGTTTGCCACCACTTATCCTTTCTCAAAGCAATTCACTCAGCTGCTTACGTTTAGTTGGGATGAATCAGGGCTGGAGTACATAGCAAAATACGTCACGCTCGATGTAGAGATGACACAGAGCACTTTCCCCACCATATAATGCCAGATCTATAGCAGATATTTTGATCTGAGGGTTCTGTGGAGCCAACTTTCACTAGCCATGTCAAACATGTTATTAGCACTGTTTAAGTTTAAGGATCTCAAGATTATGTCATTTAGTGTTGGTCAGATAATAATGATGCGATGCTTTTAAATCTGAACTTCATCTTCTGTTTTTAAGGACAGAATAATCTAATGGCAACTCCACAAAGTAAAAATTAGATGCCTTGAATGCCCAAAAGAACTATTTTCAAAGGTCACATACATTTTTAATGGAATAATAGCAATGAGAAAACTGTGAAATATCCAATATCTTAGATAGAAAAACAAATATCAGGTTATAGACAACAGAGGCATGAGGCACGATCCCAATCTGTAGAAGGTTTCCTTTCAAAGCTGGATGTCTACTTGCAGATACCCAGTAAAAGCCCACACATTAATTACAAAGGGAAAAAGATAAGAGTTCAATTCATTTAGTTCTTTTGTTCCAGGCATTTCATGGCTGTCAGTCTGAAATTTTGGAAGAGGCCCACATTGAAGATAACCCTATAAACAGGATAACTTGGGACTTTAAAAAAAAAGGGTAAAAAAAAAACCCGCCGGTATACTTCCCCCACATATGGTTCTAACAGATGTGGTTTTAAATTACCGTTGGGACATAATAATGTTTTTTGAATGGACTGAATGTTAAATAGTTGGCTCCTCCTATGTGACAGACATTAGCGCTCAGTGGTTTAAGCAGAAAACTCCCCATTTGTGTTTTTAGCTGGCACGTACTTCATTTTCAGCCCACGCTGGTCAGTATGATTTAATACCTTCGCCTGATGCCCCTCTCGCCAGCAAGAGAAAGGATAAAATAGGATTAAAGAAACGAAACAAAATAAAAACAGGCAATGTCCCCCCCCAGCTGACAATGCCAGGCTGCTGCATTGTTCCTTACACAACAACTCCTGCAGCCCCGCAATGGAAACTCACTGGAGAGGACAGCTGAGGAAGAAAAACGCTAAATAATTCAAAGCCACTAACATCAAGTCTGATGTAGGTATAAAAATAGTTACAAAACACCACGCTACATGTTTTCATTATAGGAACTTTGACTTACTTGGAAACGTCAAGAAAACCCCAAACCTAGCACCCTCCCAGCCTCGCACGCTCAATTAGTCCAGCAGTCAAAACGACATCCATTTCCAAACCAACCTTCAATTTCCATGGCCATTTCGTGTTTCTGCACTGGGAAAGCCGGCACAGTTCCACAGCAGGAGTGAAAAAGTCTGATTCGGAGCCCATTAAAACCAACAGGAGCCTTTGAATTAACAGTAATGATCCTTGGATCTGGCCCTGGTTTAGGTTAACGTGTTGCGGTGCTTTGGGGATTCAAGGAAGATCGGATGTGACCGGCTTTTGTTATCTCCAAAAATCTCTGTCGCTGGGAATGTCCACTTCCCAAACACTCAGTCTGCGAGAGCAGTGCACATCTTAAAAAAAGACCTTCATGAAATATTCAGGGAAACATGATGCAAGGTGAACTACCGTATAGTCTGTATAAAGTTAACTGGAGGTATTTTCATTTGAACAGAGGGAAGGAGAGAGAAACAAACAGGAGTATTCACAGATGAAGAGCATGTGCCCACACACACACGTTTGATCGGCAGCTTTGCTGGGGCTGGGTGTGGGGAAATGAAATAGTAGCTGACAAGTAAAAAAGTATCCTGTATTTTTTATTATTTATTTAATGCACAGCAGAGACGTTACAGAATTTTTAGCCTTCCGCGCTCTGAAAGGGGGGGGAAAACCCCCAAAGGAAAAAAAAAAAAAAAGTCAAATCACCTTCAGTGCATAAAGCACAGCAGAGCACTGGCTGCAGCAATCCAGCCCTAGCACCAAAAGAGCTGGCACAGGTCCCCCCATTCCTAGTATTTCCCTATTTCCTTACCCCCAACGCCGTCTCCCAAAAAGACCCACTTTCATCCCTACTATCAGCTTCTGACACCCCCTTCTTTCCTCTGACCATCTTCTCAACTAGACACTTGCTGTCTGACAATCCCAGGAGAAGACATAAAAAGCCCAAATAAATAAATACATAAAATTCAACAAAACATTAATTATGCAGAAGGTATAAAAGAATACAAAACTAAGTGATGCAGGTGTACAATAATGTCGCTCCCCGGAGCCCGTGAGCAGCAGTGTTTGGCACAGAGAGCCACAAAGAAACGACATTTTAAAGCATATGGGGGGTATGCAGGGATGTAAGCAATGGTTTGTAGCTTCTACATGAGTCATTTGTGCATCCCCCCAATCCTGAGTAATATTGTGAACAGCAGCAGCAATAAAAAGCTATAAAACCCAAGCCCTAAAGCAAACACTGCTCAGGTAGACCCAAATGCCCATCAAACAAACCGAGCTTTCAGTGACAGACAGGTGGCTTTGTCCGCTCACACTGTCTTGCGAGATAAAAGCGTAAACAGGCGAGTGTCGAATGTTTCCAAATCCTAGGTGCCTTTGCAGGGCATCATGAGCACAACATCGATTTTAGGGTAGGAAGGAGAGAAATCGAGGAAATGGAGATGCAGGGGAAACATGTCAGGCTGTGAGAAGGTGGTCATTAAGTTGTCCCTCGGTTCAGGACTCAGGTGCTCCAGCATGGATGAAGTGAAGGGCATAATTTGCTGTTTGAGGCAAGAGCAAATGCTGGCGAGAAAGAAGGCTAAGAAAAAAGACTCAGATGCTGTCGATGAGAAGCAAAAACATTTGAGCCACAGACAACTTCACAGTCAGATGTCACAAGACAGGCAGGCTGGTTGTTCTTACTTGATATTAAGTGTATTTTGTTGGTCCTATTTTTGTTCAGATTATCCCCAGGACAAGAATGTAAGTCGAAACGAGAGCCTTTTTCATTGCTGGGCTTTCTGATTCTCTCCCAAAGCCTCTAGTCATTACACCACGACCTACTCTCACGGTACTGAGTAACTGGCTGGGTGATTACAACATCAGGTGAAATTCAGTATCAATAAAAGCAAAGTAATGCATAAAGGGAAAACCAATTCTAACAATACATACACAATGCGGGCTCTAAATTAACTAATCCCACACAGGAAGGTGGCTGGGGAATCACCATGGGATGCCCTCTACAAATACTGATTCTCTGCTCATGCCAGTCAAACATGCAGGGAAAATCTTGGGATATGTTAGGAAAAAAGTAGACAACACAGGAGAAAAATATAACAGGATGATGCTGTACAAGGTAACGATGCGTTCCTATCTTAATGCCACAGGCATTTTTGGTCAACCCATCTCTAAGATATATACTAGAATCAACAAAGACAGAGAAAAGGGCTGCAAAGATTATCAGGAATATAGAAAGACTTTTGAAGGAGAGATGGAGTAGGGATTTTCAGCTTGGAAAAGAACAACAAAAAGCAGGAGGAAGAGAAGTCTATTAAATCAGGATGGCTATAACCCACAAAGTAGGAGTCACCTAATGAAATTACCAAATTGTGAGTTTAAAGCAGAACAGAAGGAAAACTTTTTCACTCATCACATGATTTTACATTTTGAAACTTTTTGTTGTGGCCATCACAACTGTACACTGGGTTCAAAAAGAATCCAGCAAATTGTTAGAGGACAAATGCTTCAGTGCCGACTGAGCAGGACGGTCCAAAAGACTGTCCCGAAGACAGAAGAATATAATGAAAAAGTGCAGTCTGTATTTTATTAGGAATAAAATTAGGCTTCATATCAGCACATACAACTGCTGTAAAGAGTTGGCAGCCCAGGAATAACCTTCTGGGTCATAAGACTAACTAAAAGCTCATTACCTCCAAAAAGCTGTTTGTACCCTCTTCTTTCTCCCTTCTCACCACGTGGTCCCACCACATTGACTCAGTGTAAGTCACTAACTCGGCAGAAAAAAACAAACAACAAACCCCTAGCAAATGACAGAGCTAGTTTTCTCCTGGGTTGATGAATTAAATTATCAGATATATTCTGAAGGAGTAAAAGGACGGGAGCTGGGGGGAGAGGACACTGGGAGGGGAGGAGATGGGGAGAGCAGGAGTCCTCTTCTTCCACGGCAATGGGTCCTGAGGTTGGCTCTGATGTGAAACTACAGCCTCAGCAGTGATCCGTGATGAGGATAAAAAAAGAAAAAAGCTGATCACACAAAAACACACTATCTACTCTTTCAGTTTTGAGGGTTTCCTTCTTTTTTCCCCTTGTTTTTTAGCTGTGACTTGCAACAACTGTTACTGTTACAAGAGAACGTTGTTATATTAAATCAGAATTCTGTCAGAAGGACCGTGAACCTGTAGGTGGGATACAGGAGAATTTGTGTGCTTGCTCTGTCAATGCAACATCTCCTGAGATTTCTTTGGTTTTAATCCCATTCTACAAATCCTGCAATGTTGTATCGCTTTGATGCGGCTTTGTGGGATTCTCATTAATTGTATTCACTTTGGTTTCCAGGAAGCTTGAGATTTCATCATCTGCTAACATATGCTGAAATGCATGTGTCAGTTTTATAATAAATTTCCAATATATAAAAATACCTATAGAACACACGAACAAAATCAGTTTGTAACAAAATCTCAAGTTATCTGTTTATTAGGGAAAGGCAAAGTCGGTAGTGCTGTCAATTACGGGAAGAGCGAGGCAGCTTTAATAATAAAACAGCATTTGCAGTTTCTCATAACTATACTAAGCAAATTGTTTGGGCTGAAAATTTCCATGCCAGCTGCCTGCCTCAGGCTGAAGTTTTTTGGAAAAATTCAGTCAAAACAGTTCAGCAGATTCTGAGAACAAGGCTAGGGGAAAATATGTTGTTTTACCCATGTTAAAAAAAATGCCTTTAGCCTTCTTTCTAAAACCTCCTCCGGGATCTGCAGGACTTTAGAGGAAGGACTTGAAATTTGCCTGTTTTTCTTTAAAGAAGTTTTGTGTGAACCTGTGTGAATTTAGCCAAGTTTAGACATCTTTGATAAAAACACTGTTGCTACATGTTCCTGGGTGCATTTGTACACATTTGCCAGCTTCCACCACTTAAATTCCTACCTACATGGGACTAAACAAGATGCTTTGTGCTGTGGGACGTGCCAGGTTGGCATCCAAGTGTCAGAATTGAAGTCGGAGATGCTCTGCGGTGCTCGGCGTGATCCCCAACCAGGAGGAGCTGAATGAGGTTGGGGTGAGAGATAGAGGGGTGAAACTGGGGTTGCAGAAGAAAGCTGGAAAAGGCAGAAGACGAGGTGAGGACCAGACTGAGCGGGATGGACTGGGAGGGATGTCTTTAGGGAAGCAGAGTACTCTCTGAAACCGAGCAATGATTAACCAGGTTCATTTAAGCCGTTGACACATACAAATATCAAAATGATGCGACGTGACAAAGCGACTAGTTTTTGCAAGACTTAAAAAAACCCCAACCTTCCAACAGAACTAGACTAACAGATCAATAATAAGATTTAAAAGTATATACCGGAGACCCAGAATTTAAGAAAAAACACAATGAACGTTGCCTTAATCAAGTGCCCTGTCTGCCTTCATTACGATGCAGTCATTATTCACAAGACCGTGTTTTATCCAAGCCAGCCTGGAGACGAAGCAGTGAGAATGGGGAGGAGAAGATGAGGTTTACGATCCCTGTCTCACCCATTGCAGAGCTGGAAGGTTTGTAGTGACTAAGCAGAGGCTGGAGGAATGAGGACGAATGTGTTTCAGCTTAAGGCAGCCTAACGATGCCCCAAGACTGTGGGCAATGTTGGGCAAGTCGTTTCAACCCAACATTTCATAACTGTGTCGGAGCTAAGCATGTTGCAACCTCTGGATGATCATCTTGATAGCTCGGAGTCTGATGTGCTTACGTGTCAAACGCCCACGACAGCAACTAAAGGCCGTGTGAACTTTGCTTCGCTTTAGCACCGTAAGTAACCCCCGACCACGGCTCTGTCTCCAGGAACGCGTCGTGAGATCGGCTCTGGAGATTGCTCTCTGCTTTCTAGCACAAAAATCTGTGCCAACGCCAAAAAGCTGATCACACCTTGAAACCCTGCCGCACAAAGGGCAATTTTCTAGAAATAGCAGCATTTGCTAGCTGCCGGCTGACGGGATCTGTGCTGCACCAAACCTGACCAGCTAATACGGTGTGTATCAACAAGCAGGAAGCAAATTCCAGTGTCTCTCACGCTCCATCAATTTTTCCAACCACTTCTGGCAGTTACTCCTAAAGGCTTTTTGAGTAACCAAACTCTCCCTTCCTATTCCTTATTACATTACATAAGTGAGGACGTAGATGAGGTCACAGGTGAGGTTTTCGGCATCCAAAGACACAGAGACAGTTCAAAAGGAATTGGCAGAATACTGAAGAATTTCCATTATCCAATTTAGAAGTTCACTTAATTTATAAGATTGGGTGATTTAAGTCCAGGGGACCCAGTGGACGAGATGGTTTAGGACTTGGTGGCCTCTGGGACTTTGCTTTCATGTGGACAGATAGTACTTGAAGATGCTCCTGCTCAGGGATTGAATCCTGGCTTCAATTTCCTTCAATCCTTTCCCTCCGTACAGCATGGCATAGAAGACCAAGACTGATTTTATGCATGGACCCAATATTCCCCAGAAGACACAGCCCTAGACTGAAAGTTTTCAGCAATCTTAAGATTTTCAGTGCACTTATTGGAATTTGAGGGGGAGAAGGTAAAGTCTGTGAGCCCTTATTGCACGCATAACACAGGGTTGAATGCAGAAGAGTAAAATAAGACCTAATCCTTCTGTTTTCTAACTTTTGATTGTTTAACTGATCAACCCCCAGAATACTTTGAAGACTCAATGTGTGCAAACACATGAGCAGGCAAGCGATACGGCTTCTACTCAGTGTTTAAAGAGAAAGCTGCACTGAATAATCACCTAAAACCTAAATCAATGGGCAGCGCGACATCTCCTGCTTTCCTGTTTGCTGTTGCTGCCTGGGTAGCACATCTGCCACCGGTGCCTGAGCGGTAGTTACGGTGGCGAAGCAGGATTCTGGACTGCAGAGGTTTTCCTAGACTGTGGCAAATGCTACTTCACTGAAGCCCAAGGAGATACCAGTGATATCTAATTGAATCATCCCCATTTAAATGGACTGATAAATGTGGTTCGGCAAGCTCCTCCACCTACATCGACCATCAGCAACCCCTCTCTTTCTGTTTCCTCCCCCTTTTAAAAAAAATCAGGATGTGTCGCATCCTAGAAAGCAAGTCTTACTTGGAATAGGAAACTTAACTGCCAGCCCTATTCCATCTCATAGTGCTTTTTCCTCCTCCTGGCTGCCAACATACTGGAAGAACACAGATTTCCGTGCCTGCTGCTTTCATGGACAACTTTACATTCAAAAGATCACCTTTGCTGATACCCAGCAGGGCAATAAGCGATGAAGTTTGAATCCCCTTACAACACAAACAGCTTCGTTCCCAGCAATTTGGTATAAAGGCAGGTTTTTGGTGAGTAAGGCTCAAACTTCCCAAGAAATTGGAGCTTTTTTTAAGAAGTGTTTGTTACTCCACATAGCCAAGCAAACGTGCCGCCTTATTCAAATTTCAACTCTGCCTCTAAAGATGCTCCAGAAAGAGTGATGCGAGACAGCTGGCAAAAATATATATATTTCTAGGACAATCATTTGACTATCAGCACAGCGACGGTGAAATGGCACGGAGGAACACAAATCGTACGTTTATTTCTAAGTGGAACTATAAGCCCTATAGCCACACTGCAGCAACACTCCTCAGCCTATACTGATATAGTTAAGATATAAAATTTCTCCATGATTCTTTCTCCTTTTAATCTACAGCAAAGAGGAAATATATATATATATAGTTATGTTTTTCAAAATATTTCATTATAAGACTTTTCCTCTGAAACCTATTGGTCAGGGATCCACGAAAACCCAATTCACTGGCAAGTGGTACGTGTTACTCTGCCAAAGTGCCCAGCGACGCCAATCTGTCAGTTCAAAGCTGAAACAGAATATTTTAGCTTTTAGTTACAATAAGCTATGCTGATAGACCTCGTAACAGGGCAGGTAACAGCCAGTCTTTAAATCTGAATTGACATTGATTTACAGAGTTTCATCTCTTTGAATTAAATCTGAGAGAGAGAGAGAGTTTCAAGCTGCTTCACTTTTTGATATTACAATTACACGTTTCTTAAACACAGAAGGGTTTGCTTTAAAAAGCAAAAGTAGTCTCGAGTGTCTACAGAGATAAAAAGAGAAAGTGATGTTAAAGAAGATATCAAACGAGTAAGTTTTTGTTTATTCATCTTTTTTAATTCTTCTTTTCCCCCCCCATAAATTTTTAAAACCGCCTTGATTTGGAACTCTAATAAGAAGTCACGTATGTCCTGCAACATTCATCCCGCCAAACCCCTCTCTCTCCTCGTTGCTATTACTGCAAGATTTGTAACTTTTGATCTGGAAACATCACGTTACGTAAGACCATAGTTCCGCTCCTTGCAAGGATGGGATTCTGTCAGAAAATGAACCAGTGAAGCGGGAACTTGAACAGAACTGGAAATGACTTTCCCAGGGAAAAGGTAGTTTTGCTTAAGCATCTCAGCTATTTTCAAGTGCAAGAACTCAACATTTTATTCTCCTGAGGGGAGAAATGGTAAACTACCAGGTTAAAAACAATCAGCGCGAGCTCTTAATTGGAATAGGGTACATGTTGTAGAGGGAATGAAATAACATTTCAGTTATCGTGCACGCCAGGAAAGCAATCAAATAAAATAAAAGCGAAAAAATTCCTCACTTTGTAAAACAAAAGCGAACAACATTTTCTCTTGCCAGCGTACTATCTGCTCACCAAAACAAAAGGAAAGCGTCTCATTCAAATGAGCCGAGGGAAATAATTAAGCAACAAGGACTTCAAAAACCCACAGTCTTCTCTGTGCAGATCTCACTCCTCCCCCAGACCCACCAAAACCAGAGCGATGTCCCCCTTTTCCTTTTTCTGTCCATGTAGTAAAATAAATCATCGGGGGGGGGGGTGGGGGTGGGGGGTATCTCCCCTCCCTCCCCAACCCAAACCGGACAAGCAGTTTTACTCTCTTCTCTCAAAGATTTTTCCCTCTCTTTTAAAATCAGAGAAGGTAAATTGTCCCCATAAAAACCTTTCTAAACCAGGACCCCTTGCTAATAAACAGGGAAACTATGAAGTTAACTTGTGCACCTCCTTTTGCCTTTTCCCCCTTCCCCTCCCAAAGAGCAGCCTGAGAACCTCCTTCCACACCGAAGACCCTCTTTCTCCACCAAAACATGATTTTTTTCTACTCCAGATGACACAAATAAATGACAGAGAAATTGAAAATCTCCCCTTGTAAGGCTGTGCACGCATGCACATGTGCGGGAAGGGAGGGTGAGGCGTAGAGGCAGGAGTCCCCGCAGAAATACAGTACATCTCAGTGCACGGGCAGTAATTCCCAATTATTATTTTTTTGGAGGGGGGAAAGGTGGAAAAACTGAAACAGGTTGTCTGCAAAGGCACCTCCTCTCCTTTCCCTGCCCCAGCTGTGGGTGCAGACCCCCTTCCCAGGGTGGTCCGGTGCAGGAGCAGTGGTCCCTACCATTTTCCCGTGCCTGGGAAACGCCTGGCCACACACCACGACTTCCCGCTCCCCTCCCCGTCCCCAAACCTGCTGGAAACCAGCACAGACCCTAATTTTCCTTGCCGGTGCGCTGGCTTGGGATCCACATTCTTAAAGGATCCTGGCGTAGAGGAATCCTCACGGCCACAAAACAGCCGGCACCAGCAAGGACTGATCCAGCAGCGGTGGCACGGGCTGGGAGCTGGGAATTTAACAGGGAAGGGCAGCTTGCAATGGCCACAAACCAGCAAATTCCTACAGCCTCGTAACCCAGGCAGAGCCAAGCGAGCTTCTTTGAAGGCTTGTCTTTCCGCAAAACAGTGCAACGGAGGTGTGTCTGCCTCCCTTTATGCCCCCCCACCACACACACCCCGTAATAAATATATATATATATATACACTCCTTGTTTTTTCCACCCAAGCCTATAAAAGTGCTACAGGCTGAGACGCTACGTGGGAGGCGCCTGGCTCTGAAAAGGCCAATGAAATAAATTAAATCCCAATCACTGGCTCAGCCCCAGCCTCCCCCCAGCGGAGCGGGGCAATGTCGGGGTTGCCGATGGCCGGTACCCTGCCCTTGCTGGATCCAGCGTGCGGCTGGCACATGGCGGGTGCCGGCGTGGCATAGGCGTAAACGGTAAACCTTGGGTATTGCAGGCACATATGGCGCACGTGTTGGGAGCAGAGCGCTTTCCATAGGAGGGGAGGGGCCACCCTACTGGTAAGCAATTTTATTAGGGTCAGCGAAGCCGAAAGGAATCGGGTTGGGATAAGCTGGGAGCTGCCAACTTCCCCTGCCCAACTCCTGCGCCCCAGAGCAGGGAGCAGCACACTGACAACTTGCCAGGCTCCAGCAGAAGTTTACCTATAAAAAAATACCCGGGCAACTTCCAACTTCGAAGCTTTGCTCTCGTTTTATGTCCCTCCCTTCACACAGGACTTTTCTCAGGGGGGAAAAAAAAAATCAACAACCCAACGCCCCAAAAAACGCAGCTGTAAATTCAAGATGAGACTTCACTGCAAAAAGTTAAGAAGGAAGATGGGGTGGAGGTGGAGAGACTATTTTGTAGTTTGATACAGGGTTTTGGTGTTTGTTTGTTGTTGGTTTTTTCTAATCATAAAGGATTGAACTTTCCTGGAAGAGCTATGAGCAAATGCGTTCAAGACGCAGAAAGGTCTTGTCTATCTAGTCAATAAGTATTTAGGCAGCTCTGTTTTGGCTGTGTGAAAAACCTCTTTCAGACTGTGTATCCCATAAGACAAGGAAGACTGTGGCATAAATATGTATTTTTATTTTTTTTTCAAATCATGTGCTTACATGGTTGTAACCACTGCGAATTTCTAAGCACGGTCATGGTAAGAAAGACTAAATACATACTGCTTCATGAAGAGGGTTTGTTTTTTTTTTTAAATATTATTATTTTTTAAAGATATGGCATGCCTTAACTACTACTTCTTTCAAAGTAAAATATCCCAGATACTGCAGATCAAGAAAATACATATATATGCGATCAAAACAACTACCAGGAAATAAATGCCCTTTGGTAGCAGCCTGGTTTTATGTTCAGCAGCCAAAATTTGTATTTCAAAATGTAAATTGCTGAGAACGCGAGCGCGGGTCTGAAGCACTGCGTTTCTCCCAGGCACTCCAGCATCTCTGCTCAAACGCCCCACTATTTGGGGGAGCTTTTAATCCTGGCAGGGCACGGCTGGCAGCAGGGCTTCAACACTGAATGCCTAAGAAACCCAACGGTCACTCAAGTTGCGGTCAAAGCGCCTTTTTTTTCTCGTTTTTTGTTGGAGGCAAACCCACCCTCCCGGGGAAAATGGGAGACCCCCTTCCCCATCCCTGACTCTAGCAGGGATCCAAATGTAAACATACACACACACACACACACGCACACACACACACACTCCCACCACGCACCACCCTGCAGCAGGACACGGGGTTCAGACGGAGCCAAAGGAGCTTTGTGCAGCTCAGAAATACCAAGGCACTTTTTTTTTTTTCCCTTTTTTTTTTCTCTCCCCCCCTCCCAGCTTTTACTATTACATAAATAACACCGATTGAGCTTAAAGCTGCATCCTTGCTCCACTGCCTCCAAATCTGCACTGCTGCCTCCCCCCCTCCTCCAGCAAAGCCGCACCGCTTCGGGGTGAAGAGGGAAGGGGTTTGGGGAGGGGTGTGGGGGGGAGGTTTGGGAAAGGTGTTGGATGGGAAAAGCCACCCCAACCACAGCCTGGAGCAAGGTCTTGCCAGGCTGAGGGTGCCTGGTCCCCACCGCCCCAGCCAGGAACCTCCAAGCAGCATCTTCGCCTCCTGCCGAATTGCTGCAAACTGTGCGCGGAGGGAGCAGCAGGGCTGGGATGCGAGGTGGGGGAAGAAAAAAGCAAGCTGGGCAAAGGGAGGGATGGTGGGGAGGAAAAATCAAGGATTCAGGGAGCTTCTCCCCAGCCCCAACCCGTGTGCCTGTCTGCTTGGTGGGAAGAGGAAAGGGGGAAGGGAGAACTGGAGGGAGGCGATCGCACAAACGCACTTTTCAGAGCAAAAAGCAAAGCTTACCATGTCTGCAGGCTTCCCCCCCCACCGAAATGCCACTTAATGTGTCCAGCGATCCCAAAGTGGGCAACTACAGCCAGGCACCGGAGCTCATCTCAGCAGGCAGCTCGGCAATACACCACCGCCACCCCCCAAAAAAAAAAAAAAAATCAAAATCGAAATAAATAATTTAAAAAAAAAAAAAAGACCGGTCCAGCTTCTTTCCTGGCAGGAATCGTCCCTGGTAGGACTGCCCAAAATAAGCAGCTGCAATCCAAAGGCTTTATTTAAAGCTTCCCCCCTCCTCCTCCTCCTCTCCTTGCCTCGCTCTCTCTCTCCCTCTCGCTGTTACACACAGAGAGAAAGAGAGACACACACAGGTTACATGAATGGGAGGCAGGAGCCGGCGCTCCCGGACTGGGAATGACAGGGACACATGCGGCCGGGGGCTGCGCACCGCCGGGCGGCACGGGGCGGAGGGCCGTGGGGATGGCATGGAGATGGGCGTTGCGTGGGAAGGGGCATGGGGAGGAGATGGGCATGGGTATGGAATGGGAATGGGCACAGACAAAGGTATGGGATGGTCATGGCATAGGCATGGGGCAGGGGGAGATGTAGGCATGGGCATTGGCATGGACATGGGTATGGCATGAGCATGGGGAAGAGCTTGGTATGGGCATTGGCATGGGTAAGGGCATGGCATGGGCATGGCATAGGCATGGTGCAGGGGGGGACATAAGTATGGGCATGCCATAGTCACGGCACAGGCGTGGGGCAGGGGTGGACATAGACATGGGCATCGACATGGGCATGCTGTAGTCATGGCATAAGCGTCGGGCAGGGGTGGACACAGATGTGGGCATGGACATGGAGAAGAGCTAGGTATGGGCATAGACATGGCCATGGCATGGGCATGGCATAGGCATAGGACAGGGGTGCACATAGACATGGACATACCATAGTCATGGCATAGTCACGGGGCAGGGGTGGGCATAGACATGGTCATGGCATGGACACAGAGTGGAGCTGGGCATGGGCATGGGCATGGGCATGGGCATGGCATAGGCATAGGGCAGGTGTGGGCATAGACATGGGCATGGCATGGACACAGGGTGGAGCTGGGCATGAGCATGGGCATAGGCATGGGGCAGGGGTGGGCATAGACATGAGCATGGACATGGAGAAGAGCTAGGTATGGGCATGGCCATGGACATGGGTGTGTCATAGTCATGGCATAGACATGGGGCAGGGGTGTACATAGACATAGGAATGTCATGGACCTGGGGAGGAGCTGGATATGGGCATAGGCATGGATATGGCCATGGCATGGGCATGGCATAGGCATGGATATGGCCATGGCATAGGCATAGGGCAGGGGTAAACATAGGCATGGGCACGCCATAGTCATGGCACAGGCATGGGGCAGGGGTGTACATAGACATGGGCGTGGACATGGACATAGGGAAGAGCTAGGCGTGGGCATGGGTATGGGCATGGGCATGGCATGGGCTTGGGGGGGGCAGGGTGGGACATTAGGTGTGGGCATGGCATGGACCTGGGGAGGAGCTGGATATGGGCATGGGCATGGATATGGCCATGGCATGGGCATGGCATAGGCATAGGGCAGGGGTAGACATAGGCATGGGCACGCCATAGTCATGGCACAGGCATGGGGCAGGGGTGTACATAGACATGGGCGTGGACATGGACATAGGGAAGAGCTAGGTGTGGGCATGGGTATAGTCATGGGCATGGCATGGGCATGGGGAGGAGCTGGGTATGGGCATAAGCATGGATATGAGCATAGATATGGGAATATCATAGGCATGGGACAGGGGGCACACAAGCATGGGCATGGCATGGACATGGGGAGGAGCTGGGCATGGGCATGGGCATGGCATAGGCAGGCATGGGATAGAGGAGGACAGAGGTACGGGCATGGCACGGCATGGGCGTGGGGTAGGGCTGGCCATGCACATGGCATGGGTATGGGCATGGACATGGGTGTAACATGGGCATGGGGAAGGGATGGACATAGGCATGGACATAGGCATGGCATGGAGAGGAGGTGGGCGTGGATGTTGTGTGGGGAGGGGATGGGCATGGCATGTAGAGGGGTTGGACAGGGGCATGGGCATGACATAGACATGGACATAGGTATGGACATGGTGATGATATAGTCTGGGTGTGGACATAAGCATTAGAAGGTAATAGGGAGGGGAGAGGGTGTGCTTCGGCATATGGTAGGCATGGGTTGGGCTTTGGCATGGGTTGAGCATAGACGTGCGGATGAGATGGGATAGGCATTGGTTTCAGCATGTGAATGAGATGGGGACTGGGACACGGATGGGATGGAGAGCTGCCTCAGGTGGTGTCTTCATGTCCTGGCCCTGGTGAGACTTTCTCTCTCTCTCTCCCCAGGGTCAGGTGGGCTCCAGCTTCAGCACGTGTGATGAGGAGGCGGAAACCTCCGTTCCTTCCCTGCCCCTAGATAGGCAACTTGCGTAATGTCTTGCTTTTGGAGTCAGGGACCATCATCCACAGTGGTGTCAGGAGATTTCATCATCATCATCATCACCATTATTATTATTATTATTATTATTATTATTATTATTGTTGTTGTTGTTGTTGTTGTTGTTGTTGTTGTTGTTGTTATTGTTGTTGTTGTTGTTGTTATTACATCATTGTGTTGTTTAATAATTAAAATCAAATTTTCAGGAAGAAGGCCTGCAAGATTTCAGTTATATAATTTAAGGTTACTTCTTCTTTGGGTGGAATATCAACGCTACCAGTTTCTGCCTTTTAAATATTTGTGGGAGGGGCTGGGGTTTTTTTTGTTTTGCTTTTAAACTGTAGTGACAGGAAATTAGGGCTATTTAAAGCTGCTGTTCAACATGGTCTGAAGGGAGAAAGGGTTGTGGTGTTGCTGGGTGTCAGGCCCTGCTACCGCTTCACTGCCTGACCTTGGGCAAGTCCCTGATAACGTGTCCCTGCCGGGATTCGTCACCTGTTCCCATTTGCACGCGGCCTATCATTTCCTCGTTCACCAGATAATCGCATTTTGCTGTTTCAAGCCCCTCCTCAAAAGGTACTCTCACAAAGCTTTTCAGCAGCGGTCTCTACCACGGCTTACGTTGGCATCGCAAATCTCGGAGCGATACTGGATTAGGCCCTAAAACTGCGTTGTAAGAAGAGTGCGGAACGTCACGGACTGCGGGACTTCACGCAGTGCTTTGAGCTACGTGGGAACTGGCCTCTTCGTGGCACACCTTTAAATCAGCCAGGTGCAAGTCTGCTATGTTCTGCCTTTTTTTTTTTTTTCCCCTTGTCCTAAAACTTCCAGCCTTTGTGGAACGCAAGAGGTAAGAACGTGTTGTATTCCAAACCCAGAACACAGGGCAAAAAGGCACACAGCAAATCAGAACATAATCTTAAACAGCCGAGTTCTCGACGTAAAGTTCTGCTTTGCAAAATAACTGCTGCTGTTCTCTGTTTTTTTCTGACGTACGTATTAAAAATGAAATACATTTGCATTGGCCTTGTTGCCTCTGGAATATATTCCACATTAGGAATCTAGACTCTAGACAAAGGTAATTTAGGTCTCTGGAAGGGCAAAGTTTAATTAAGAAATATATATATTGTTAGGAATAGACCACATCCAAATTCAATGGTAATTGTATAAGCCTTTCAAAAATCATACAGTGTGCGAGCTTCCAAAATTTCTGAACAAAAAACATTTCCATTTAAATGCCAAGAGGCAATTTTCCCTCTCTTGTTCAATACTAAATCAGTCACATGAGCAGTTTGCATTTGATTTGAGAAAGGAAATGGAACATCTTCACTTCCAGTTGCATAGAACTTTTGCTTTTTCTTGTTCTTGATGCTCTTACTTGTTTGCGGCACTTTCCTGCAGTTTTGACATCCTTCCGTTTGAGCCGCCTGTTCACTCCAGTCATTTATTTATTTTGTTAAAGTCCAGCAACATTATTAAAAGAAAACTAGTAAACCCGAGTGGGGAGTAGAACAGTGTTTGTTTGAATTCCGGTTGGTAAATCCAAGTTTAACAGATCAGCACTGTTTGTGTAATTGGCCTTTCCCTGTTAACTGAACTAGGCAATGATGCTCTTGGAATAAGAAAACAACAAACCAAAGAACAATAGTAATTTAATGGGAAAAACCGACTTTGCTTAGGAAAATCCCCCTGCTTCAACTCACAGTGAATTACTGTGGTTGCACAAGTGTGCCGTGTACCAATTTGGAGGGTGTTTTATGAAGACATACGTTTCGAAACGTCAACGTTCGCCAGCCTGCCATATTGTGCCCGTGTCCTGCACCACAGTAGCTTTGCACAGCCGAGAGGCTCCTTGCGAGCAGAGGCTATTAAGTCAAACTCTCTTCCAAGTAGTGTGTTTGCAGAATTTGTAAAGAAGCTACATCTGTGGAACAAGAAGGTGATTGAAAAGACGAATGCATGAGCTTATTAGACCTTGTGTGTTAGGAGACAAGGAGAGCAAGTCCTGGAGCTGCTGCTCAAATTAGCACTTAATGGTCCCGATGTCGGGTTGTGTTTCTATATCGACATTTGCTCCAACAAAACAATGAAAACACCCATCGTCAAGTTGCCATTCATCAAGCAAAAAAGTAGCAACATCGGCTGCGGTCAAAGGTTTCTCGCTGAAGAAGTTGAGCAGCAGAAGTGTCTTCAGTTGGTTAGGTGAGCCCTGTGCCAAGAGGTGCTGCACTAGTCGACAGCCAGTGCTAAAGACTTTTTTTTTTTCCCCCTATTTCCAGGAGAGTAATCCAGAGGGAAAAACTCATATATTTTAATCAATGGAAGTGAAACCATTTGCCTTTCAGAGACTATAAAATAATACACACCCCAGGGTTCAATGCTCTTTTCTACTCCTCCAGAACATTCTTAAGGGGAAATCACTCTTTTCTTGATGAATGTGCAATTCAAATGTGGAAATATGCCATTCTTCATGCTTTCTCCATAGGGAGCAAAATGATTTCTGTAATTAAACCCTTTTTGCCAGCATTTCCTGATGAGAATAGCTTTCTTTTTTTTTTTTCTTTTTTAGACAAGGGGAAAAGCCATGTATAAAAAGGTTTGCAAAACCAGGTCTGGAGGGTTTGACCTTTAAGCCTCTATTTGAATTAGTCATATTTTGGTTTAAAGGCGCATGAGGATGAGGATGAGGCATGTGAGCAAGGGCTGCAGCTTGAGTTTCTAACCAGGCACTGCTGAAAGGATACGGCTGCAGGACAAAGGATGATACGGGTACCACTGCTAACGTTAGTCTAGCCATTAGGGATGATATTAGCACTGAAAACACACAGCCCAGTCTTCAGCGCACTTTAGCAGCCCCAGGTGTGTAGCCAGGGTCCCTGTTGGGCTCGTGCTGAAGCCTGTACTACAGCATCATTGGTGCGCTGGTTCCCATGGTAGCTAGATCAAAGAAATCCAGCTTCTCCGATATATATATCAGGCTGTCACGGGCAGTGTAGACAAACCTGGAGTTAAATAAGAAGTTAAGCGAATGTGTGAGCTTTTGTAGGACTTGGACCTGAAGTCTACAGCACGTTCCTTGTCGCTGCAGAATAGACCACATAATAAAGAGATCAGGATATGGGACAGAACTTTAGCCACCTGCACAGTTGAGGGTTGAAATCTCATTCCTATTTGATGGATGGCAGAGTTGAACCAGAGCTAGATGCAGAGATGAATCCTGAAGTTCCCACTCTGAGTTATGTTACGTCTCTCTGCCAAAGCTCTTGAGCAGGATGGTGGAACAGAAATCACAAGGGCTCTTTATAAAGAGCAGGATTTCCCTCCTCTTCCTCCTCACTCGAAGGATGTCTGCGGCTTAGTTCAGTCTACATTGACTCAGAGATGTCTCCACTGCTGGTACCATGAGGCGGACTCCAGAGTGGGGACGGAGAAGTGTTGTCACCTATATGGGTCCTTCCTTTTATTGCATGATTTCTGGCAGGATGCTAAAGGCTGGAGAAGGTCATTCTATCTTGATTGTGCCTTTTGTAACATCTCAGTGGATCTCAGGGCTTCAGGAGGACAGAACTGAGCATCTACCCACAGTACCGGCTCTTGTACCCTTCGTTTCCTTGTTTGCAAAGTACCAGTGTCTGTTGTCATACCTGGGAAATCGGTGGAGGCGCATGATGGAGTTGAGAGTCTGCTCCTACTGCTTACTCAGGAAAAGTTCCCATCAAGTGAATTGGACATTTGCCTGAGTGAGTGTTGCAGGATTCGGCCCATATGCTTCTCAGCTCTTATATTTGCATAGTGCAGAATATGCTTACAGTACAGTGCCAATAAAACAAAACTATATACAGTAAGCACAGAAAAATCAAGAGCACAGTTAAGACCATTTACAAACAGCAGCTGAGCTCTGCAGCTGACATCCAGGCTTATCACACTGTCAGAGACCATGCTCTGTTGTGGGTAATATGTACAAGACAATTATTTATAGGCAATTAGATGGAAGGTCCTGTAAGTGTATAGGTCTCTATTCTCCCTTTCCTGAGCCTATTATTTTCTTTTTCCCTATGAATTATTTATATTTCAACTCTGTAAGTGTGTCCTTTCTCCTTTTTTTTTTTAAACTATGGAAAGCATTTCGGGAGGCTGCTTTCGTGGAAGACGCTTGTTCTTCAAGTAAGTGCTCTGGTATTGTGAAAACACACTGCATATACCATATGTGGCCAACTTCAAATGAGATACTAGTTCATTCGTCCTAATGAAGTGGAACGGGGACTCTTTTGTCTCCGGAAATTCCACTGATGTCTTATGAAGGAGGAAGAAGATCTTCATCAAGACGGTGCAGATCATATCAAGAAGAGTATAAATTGCTCAGAGGATCAAATTACCCCTTTTCATGGACATATTCTCCTCTCTAAAAATGTAAAGCATGGGTTTAATCCATGGGATAGGATAGAATATTTCTTAATCCACAGTACATGATAAAATGGCCATGAACAACTGTAATATAATATGTCTTCAATACAACTGCCCATAAGTATATTAGAAGAACCTCCAAACAATAATTACCCTATTACTGCACTGTGACTTCACATCCTATTTTGCTCACCTCACTGTACAAAATGGATGGAATAGATGGCTTTTATATTTTTAATAATAATGAAATGTTCAGGATTTGATATAGAAACCTGGCTACCAAGGTAATAGGTACATATAAGAACCTATTTAGAATAGCTATGTGAATGGGAATTGCTGTTAAATTGCAATGAAATACTATAACATATCAAACAATGTTTGAAATCAAATAAAACTTGGAAGGCACTCGTATTCAAACCATAATCTCATTGTGAAGGAGACTTTTTCTGATGAAATCTGCTGTTTTAGGCAACTGTGTAATATCTCCTTTTTCTCCAATAAGGCCACCTATCTCAACTGACTTTAAATGGCTCACTCTGGATTTATGCTTGTGCAACAGCAAAATTCATATGAATAGTCCCATTCACGTGCCAGATCCTCTCAGGAAATGAAAAGCCAGTTATTTCACTCGTAGACAGCCCTGGTCGTACTAAAAGAACAGTCTGAACTGGAGACACCTCCTTTCCCCTTTAAAGAACGACCCCTGAGACAGCAGAGTAGAGCCTCTACTTCCCAACACCTCCACTTCAGGCATCTCTTTTCCATGCATTGAACCAACCGCTGACCTCTGAGATGGCAAGGTAAGTACGTTATTGTACGATTACAGAGAAAAGGTGAGCTTGTGGTAATGGCATAACAGATCCGAGTACGATCACTGGCTCTGGTACATGTTTTCATCACTTGTTAATCTCTTAGGGCTCAACCAAGAGCCTGTCTCAATGAATCCTCACCAGACAAGTAAATAGCATCAACATTTCCCATGTCCCCTGCCTGGACCGTCTCCATCAGCAGACACGCCACCGCACACAAACAGGGAGCAATCGGGCTCTGCTCCTGCTTTCTGCTCTGTCCTCCAGATAAATTGTGTTAGTTTACTGGCAAAATCTAGTTTGTATTATTGTTTGCACTTCAGAGTCAATACGGATATGGAAGAATAAGCTGAAATATATGCCTTGTGCATCATTAATAATAGCGTAGCCTCTCCGTAGCTACGTGAGAATTCCCAAGCACTTCATTTAACAGTAAGCAATTTATCATGTCTGCTGTATCACGACCAAGTAGTTTGGTATCCCCGATTTACAGGAAGCACTACTCTCTGTGCCTGTTTGCACTGCCTATATCAAGACAGACCAGCAGTCTGGGTGCTAGCTATCAACTCGGAAAACCCAGCTTCAGTTCCCTGGTGCAGCAAAAAATGATCTAGGCTTCAGTTTCCCCTATATAATATACAGATAAAAATACTTCCTCTCTTTATCAGATGTCGTGAGGATAAATGCATTAAAGACTGTTAAGTCCCACCAGTACTACGAGAGCCATAATTATCTCAAATAGATACATGTAGCGCAAGCGCAGCGATATTTAATACATACGTTATGTATATAAACCATGAGTCAGGGCTGATACAAACACAAGCTATGCTAAGGAGTTAAAAATGGTGCTTACTTGCATGCTCTTCCCTGGCTTACGCTCCATTCAAGTTTGTATGTCCCAGACCAGCTTCGGCTCTCAGTCACGACGGAGCACGTCGGCTGAAGTCAGGGGTTTTATCCCAGTCGTACACTCGTGCAGGCAGGAGCCCATTGTCTGGGCTGAGACACTCAATCTGGAAGAGAAAGAAGAAAAGGGCTCCAGTGTGTAAAGTCATTCATTACAATTTGGAATGAACAAGGAAATCAGTGGGGTTGCTGGAGGTTAAGCAAGGGCAGAAATTGGTCTTTTATCATTCAAATGCCATAGGAAAAAAAAATAAAATATAAAAATCAACGGATCTAATCCTGCACGTCTCTGCTCACGTCTCTTGCCTTTATTCATTGCAAGGGGTCACAAAGAAACAATCATGTACATTTGCAGGACCAGATGCAAAATTCATTTATAACAGAATTTCATAAGCAAGCAACTTCTTTTTCCTAGGATGGAGCTCCAATGAAATTTTGATATGACCTTTATATACTTTCAGATGAAATAAGATTATTTGGATTGCTATCCTACATAAGTAAATTTTCTACACTACCTTCGAACTCAGAGGCATGAGAACATCCCTCAGAAGTCAGTGAATATTTTTGAAGATTGGACCTGATGTTTTTTTAAGAGGAACTTTTGCAATAGAAGAAAAGAAAGAAGAATGATTACAAAGCTTTTGCTACTGAAGGCACATCAGATTACTGGAAAATATGGAGTGAAAGTTGTTCTGAAATGCTCCAGCAGCATCTGTGCTTATTTTATTGTACTGGATACCCTTAGATGTGATGACTTTATACACAGCATCCAGAGCATGAGATGTTTTCATAGCTATCCTACAAATTTAAATAAAATTTAATCTTTCAAAAACACAGCGAGTGACATTACTTTCTGAAACTTTTTCCTCTCTCCACGTCAGGACTGCCCCACACTGCAGTCAACATCTACAAACAAGCATCCAGACTTCACATAAACACAGCAGGGAGGACAACTCAAAGCACCCTTGCTGATCAACGGTTCTTCAAGCAGGAAATTGGGCTGAGCCGAGGGTTCCCCCCACTTTCCTGCGGGGAATCTGATAACCACGGGGGCTTGGTTTTGCTCTGATATCAACTCTGCACTTGACAACCCTCCCAACTACGGCATTTCACCTTTCCCTGCCTTTACACTCCCCAGCTCACGTGCCGGCTCATGAGGAGCCAGAGGATGCTACTAAGGAGGGATGCTACAAAATTTACCATCTGTATCTAAGAGGCTAAATAAAATAAGTGGTTGATCCTATAGACTGGTATTCCATCATGAGTCTAACAGGGACCAAAAAACCAAACCAAAACCTAAACTTCTGCTGTACACCACCGCTACTAAACCCCAGAGGGTGATTGCAGAGGTTGAATTTTTGCTCTAGCATTTTCACATTTAGTGACTACAGCTTTGGAGAGCGATGTTTAAGTGGTGGGTTTAGGATTCAGCAGACAATAGATTTTAAAATGGTCTTTCTTCTTGTTTGAAATCCCTAGATACAGGCTATGTTGCCTGCTAGGCTTGATTGTGCCTGATCCAGCCATTTCCAGAGTGCAACTGGGTCAGAGGATGGGTTCAGTCATTTGCAGGATGAGAGACGGCAGTCTTAATATGCTATTTAATTTATCCTGTTGGGCTGGGTAAAGAAAACCATCAGAAAAGGTTTCATGAGCCTATTGGGTCGGATTAAGAAAAGCCACATGAATGCCTTTAAATGACAATACACAAAGGAGTAATGGAGCTAGTGACAAATCTGCCTGCCTTTTCCTTTCCGTTTCGAAGGAGTAGCTACCCCAGTTTGCCATGAATCTACCGAAGACAGAACTGGACTAAACTCACACCTGCAAAACAAAATAAGGTACTTCACTTACTTTTCCTCTACATGTCTCTGCAGAAGTGCCTGACACATGACATCTGTTAATGAGGGGCATAATCCGCATCCCATAACCCCATACTAGTAGTGCTTAAGCCCGACGGCCTCTTTTCCTAAGGAAATAAGGCTTCTATAGGAGTGCCGTCTGTCCATCTGGCTCCCCATCTGTCAATCCTGCACCCAGCAATATATTCTGGGCCTGGTGGCTAATTTCACCCCATTCTCTAGAGGGGCAAAAGCTTAGAAGATATAAACATCCCACATGTTTTATGAAAATCAGTGGTGCGGGAGAGAACGACAAAGCACAGCTCACTGGAGTGAAAGGCGGCAGTATAAGCTCATTAACTAATTGCTTGGCTGGGGCTGCCAGCTGGCCAGTCAGCACATGCGAACTGGCCAGCTCAGCTACCTGTTAGTGACTTCTTGGATCTTCACGCAACGCATCTGGCCAGCCAGCAAAGGAGGAGAGGAGACCTTTGTAGAGGGAATACGCGTGTACGAGGGTAGACAAAAAATGGAAATGAAGACGTGTCGAGGGCTGAGGTCAAAGAGAAAGCCGTGTTATTGAAGTGGAGAAGCAAAGAAAGAATGGAGGGTATGATTTTTTGGGGGAGGGGTATGTGATTTAAATTGCTAATAGTGCAACTTTATTCCTCCTGTGCTGGAGGACAGGTTTGGACTTTCCTTCTCTTTTATCTTTGGAGCCTAAGAACAAGCACTCCAGTTAAAAGCAAAGGTCTCCATAATCCTATACCTTGTTTCAGATGGTTACCAATAGAGAGTGGTTAAGAAAAGAGCAGAAAACCAGGATATGAACAGAGCACAACCTATGGAAGGAGCCCTATTACTCCCTCTCCACAACCAATAAACAGAGGCACCAGAAGACAAATTGGATTACATTTCAAAAGTTCGATTTAAAACGCTCTTAGTAAAGGCACACAGTAAATTTGCCACAGTGTCAAAGTCAGAGCATCCAGTCTCCAAATCTCCGGGGCGGGAATTTCCCTGCTGTAAGTGGCAGCGGAGCTGCTCTGCTCACCTCCGCGTCCAGCTGGCGGGCACGGTGTTCGGGAGTGAGTTATTACCCGCGGTCCTACAGCGGAGAATGAAAACCGACTTCTGGCTCGGTCCTACCGTCAGTGGAGCAGATCCCACTGGCATTCCTCTTTCAAACACATTTTGTCGCTATTTAGCACCATTCCACTCCCAGAACACTTCATTTTTTCCCATTTCCCCCCTCCCTCATCCCTTACATTCCCTTCTGTGTTTAATGCACGTTCACCCACAGCATAAAACGTGAAGCGCAAACATTCAGGACAGAGAGACACCTAAAATATCAGCTGAATTCAGGATTTCCAGTGTCAGATGATAAGGCGCCCAAGCTACCCTACTGATAAAATATGTGGTAAGCAAACCCTGTGATCTACACAGATAGCTTAAGCTTCTGCAGTACTAATTGCTATTACAACCTTAAGCTAATATTTGAGCCATTCTTTTGAGCAAGGATGTGTAACAATTAGATTACAGGATTTGGGGCATTACAAAGAGAGATAAAAGCAGCGGTTTCGTCATGGTATGTGGTATTTTGTTTACATAGAGATAATAGCAGTGATGATGATAATAATAATAATATTAATAATAACTATTCTATTTAAGTCCAAATCCTGGTTTCAGGTGCATCAGACCAGATCTGGAATAAACCTCTTGGCTGCAACAGAACTATCCCAAATTTATTCGGGATGAAGCATGCAGATCTCTAGTCAGGGACCATTTTGCAGTGGCTGAAGAGCCCAGCATGGTGGACGATGAGCTCTAGCTAGCCACAGTAGTCAACAGTGAGCCAACGTTTCTGAAACAGGGCCTGAGTTTGGATATTTCCCGGTGCTTCTGTCCTGTGCATCGCTGAGAACTCCGATGGCATCTATTGCATCCTGCTCCTGATGAATGCATGGCAACTCCAGCAAAGAAAGGGACCTCTGTTTTTTTGCTCTCTGCCATCCTTATGCTTTCCTCTCACCCCCCTCCAAATGTATGTGCATATGTAAAAACACAATATGCTTGAACACAATGAAAATGCATAGCATGGAGAAAAAAACAAACACCAAACTACAGTTAAGAACTAGTTCACTATAGCAGCATGCCAGATTTAATACATGTTATGTTTTAGTGTGCTTGGGTCAACACCTTCAAAACTTTCTACAGTGTATTAAAAAGAAAAGGCATCTTCTTGCACATATTTTTAAGGAATATTTTTCTGTTGTGCAATGGGTTTTTTTTTATTTCTTCTCCTAGGCACACAAGGGTAAAAAAAAATCACCCCATGCCCGTAAGAACAGCCAGCTCTTCTGATGAACCACAGGTTTCCTTGCCTCAGAGACAAGTCAGCTCACACAAATGAGCCCCTGAAATTTTGCTGTTGAAATCCTGGAAAATAAATGACAAACACCCCCTCCCCCTGTGCTCCTCCCCCAACCAGAAATAGAGATTTTCCCCTGCTTTAGATATTAAAATCAAACTTCCTAACTATAAGAGTTTTTCAAGGATTTACCACCAATGTCCTGGAAGAGAGACTTGGTCACACAAAGCAAAGCAAATGTGGGTATCCACTCAGGAGTATCAAAAGTACTATTACAGCATTAAAAAATAAACGTATCTGCTAGCAGTGGGTTGAAAGTAACTCCCAGCAGCTGAAAATCATAGTCACGCACAGCAAACGAGCACAGCAACTTAAGAGAAAAAGGCAAGTTTCCTTGTTTTAGCAAGCCCTCGTTCCACTTTTAGACTATCATAAATACATAGGAAATCTAAAAGCAGGCAAGGTAGCCAGGTAGGATGATATTTTTTCTTACCCATAGGCACCAAAGTCCTTTAAGAGACCTGCATCCTGCAGACTGTCGATACTTGGTCGAAAACTTGAAAAACAGGTTTTAAGCAAAAACTCTTTTGAGAATTAGATCCAGACTCAAGAGGCTAAAAGCATCACTTGAAACAGCCGGTTTAATTTATTCAAATAAAAGCCACACAGCTCAAGGACAGGTAAGTAGGTAAATAAGCCATCACCAGCCCCTTCTTGGCAAAGAAAGGTGCCGTGAAAAGCCTGCATTAAAGTAGATCTCTGCCTAGGAAATGAAGCAGCCTCAGGTATAGACATTTGATTTATTTTTTCTGAGCGTGGCACAGGGGAGCGTGCACCGGCTCAACCTGTTGTAATCGAACATGTGGGTTGCTCGTTGTTGCGATGATATTGCAGCAGCCTCTTCATTAAAGAGGCTGTGTCTTTAGCAGCAAAGATTAATTTCCTACATACGAAATCAGGACGTTGCCAGGGCTGCTATCGCTCCGTGTCGCTCTTTTCTCCCCCTTCGCCTCCTTTTTTCCCCTTCTTTCTTCCTCGTAGTGAGCGGGAAGGAATGTGGTGAAGGAAGGATAGGTGCTATATGTTTCTGATTTGCTGAGCTGACAATCCTTTTGCTACTTGATTTCACTTTAATAGGATCTTCTTGTTACCCACCTACTGTAGCTCAGCGTGGAAAATCCGCGCATCAAAAGGTTGAAAGCTTGAGGCAAAACTTGCCTCCCTGCAGCTCTAGATGGGGTGAGGGAGAGACAAAGTCATCTGGTTGCTTTGCAAACAGTATTAAGGCGGTTCGGGGAAGTGTAGGTTAAGGACATTATCTTCCCCATAAATTAATCTCCAGCAGGCTTCAACGCTTTATAAAGGCAGAGGAGCTAAGGGAAGACTCAAATATACTTTAAAAGTGTACAACTGTCAAGGAGAAGCGGTCAAGGGATTTCTTCCATGCGAGACGCGAGTGCTTTTTTGTTCAGTTTGTGTAGGCGTGTGTGTGTGTGTGTGTGTGCACCCACAAGGGCCCCCGTGACAGAAAGATGTGAGTGTGCTAAGGAAAAGGAGAGGAAAAAAACCCCAGAACTATGTGTCTGGGCAGCCTTCAGCTGTGTGTCGGTGTGCAGGAACATGAGTGTGCATCCGCACAGGGATTCACTTGTAGGCAGGGCTTGGGACCACCTGTACAAGCCCGAGACCTTTCAAGGGTGTCCCACTGTCATCCCCACTGATAAGCTTCAGAGAAAAGGCAACCTGGTTTAAAGTAGCCTCTGGAATATAATATTAGAACCTTACACTTGAAAGCAAAACTGCATTTGGGACTTGAAATCCATCCTGTACCTAAGTCTTACTGCAGGGGGGTGGACGTGAGAGTCAGCTTGGAGACACCTCACTTCTCGCTCTGGGGGAAATGGAGGGTTAAGACCACGGCGGTGAGGAGCCAAAGGGGATTAAATTAGGTGTTTGTGTTGGCGGGGGGAAATTTCAGCTCAGCAAGCACAAGACCTGACATTTTTCCTGGCTGCTCTGCACAGCGGCAGGACGGAGCACGCTGGGAAGTGCGTGTGTACCACTTCCCTCTGCTGGAGGCAGCCCACACTGTTACCTGCCTCCCTCCGTCCAAAGATATTTCTGTAGGTACCGAAAACGCTCCAACCCCTATCATCCAGCACAGCAGCGATAACGAAGTGGTCACGAATCATTTCAGCGACTTTCATTTATATAAAAAATCTCGGCGCTGACTGTGGGGTGGAACAGAACAGCTCTTACAGCACGCGGAAAAAAATAGGACCAGAGGAAAGGGATGGATGTGTGCTGCAGAGATTGTTTAAGCTGACACGTTTCGAAAGGAGCCAGAATACCACAGCCTGGACATGTAACAGTTCTTAAAAGAAGAACGATCTGTCTGATTGCTCACAGCTTTGCGCAGCCACGCAAGTCCCCCCTGCCACCAGCATTCTTTGCAGCACCAGGCAGGGAGTGCTTTGGGGTTTTTTAATATACTGACACCCGTAGAACCATGCACCGATCAGGCTTGGTTTGGGGCTTGTGCAAGATCACAGGTCAAGGGAATGTGGGGGACAGAATAAATCGGTGGAGAGAAGACGAAGCTGTCTGTAAGCCATCTTCCCTGCTCCCCTCTTGCATCATCTTCAGGCATTAAAATACCTAGTGTGATAATGTATAACTGATAGCTTTCCCCACCTACCCCTTACTTAGAGATTGTAAACATCAGTGGTTTTATGACCAAGGCCAGCTATAGGCTGTAGAAATGTAAAGTCCAGATGGAAATTGACTTTTTTTTGTTCTCTCTCTTAGATATGCAGAACATTTCCTAGTGTTTATGGTTTTATATCTCCCCTTAGATAAATACTCATGACTTTCTCCATTAGCTTTATGGGATCGGACCCAACTGGACCACCACCACCCTTGCAAGCCCACTGACTACCACAGGCTTGAGGAGTACAGGCAGTGGGAAAGTCCAGAACACTGGGGGCTGGCCAGCAGCCTCTGCGTCTCCTGTGGGTGGCCTGATACTCTGCCATGTTGCTGATATCATCCTTGCCATTGCAGTCTCACGAGTCTTCCTGTAAGAGGAGTCGTAACCTGGTAGCACTTTACCATAAAAACACTAAACCCTATAAAGATTTTTTTTAAGAGCCAGAGAGCCATTGTAGGGAGACACAAGCAGGTTTCGCAGTAGGATACACAGTTGGAGAAGAACGCTCTACACTTAATACACAGATATTATCCTTTAGAAAATGAGAAAAAAA
This sequence comes from Burhinus oedicnemus, assembly GCA_008921705.1. Lineage (NCBI taxonomy): Eukaryota > Metazoa > Chordata > Aves > Charadriiformes > Burhinidae > Burhinus > Burhinus oedicnemus. The sequence continues at coordinate 2,444,848 of VFFE01007640.1, read as the reverse complement.
AAAAAAGAAAAAGGAAAAGTCAGTTTTATGTTTTGTTCACAAACCTTTCTTGTTTACCTGCCAGTTTCCTCAAATAACCTGAGTTTGTAGAGTGTTGTCCCTAGCTTTCCTACAATCTCAGTGGCTGTAGGCTAGGCGACCGTGCCGCCTCCCATCACACTTACCCACACCGCTGTGAAACAAGGCTTGTTCTGTGCTTTAATTGTAAATCCAGCTTCAGCAAAACATCACCAAATACCTCTTTTGTATGAAAAATGGGGAGTGAGGAAATATATGGAGAGATTCCATCATCTCACTGCATATATATTTATTCTTAAGGGGAGAGCGGTGGCATTTGCCTTACAAACTCAATTATGACACTGATCTAAGCTACCAGAGATGCTTGTTGTAAAGAGGAGGAATAAAGCCGGCCAGATTCTTTGTTAAGTAATCAGCCCAATAAAGCTGGACATGAAAAGGAAACAAGTGTTCGGTGGCTCACATGTATGCATCTACATTGGCATTTTACTTTGCATAAGGAGGGTGCTATTGGGGTAAATTTGTTGATGGTCCCCACCTGCTGTTATTTGATTTGCTTCTCGGGATTGCCTTGGAGCAAACTGGATCCCTTTCAGATGAAAACGAAGGGGAAGATGGGCTTCAGAAGTTCACTTAACATGGTCCAGCCACTAATAAGCATTTACTCTATGGGACTAGAGTCGACCTAGCTTGAAGCAACACTCCAAAAACATTACAAAACATTATAATGTGGATGTCAGCTATCAGTATGGAGAAAGCCATGTGATAAAACCCAAAATGACAGCCTGAGGGGCATATGAAAGGCGATCCAGACAGGGTCAGCCCAAGGCATCCCAGGCTATGTCCACACTAGCATTTCTACAGAGACTAGAAGGCTAAACTGGTAGGATAGATCTTGTTACAATGATGGAAGAAGACAGCTGAAAGAGACTAAAGCCATGATATATCAAGATATTCCTAGATATTAAGGCAGGATTCCTACTGATGATCTATGAGACAGACAGGAGTTATCATAGAAAAGAACTGAGGTGGAGAAATTAGGGAAAGAAGATGATGGTCTATCTAAGCACTGTCCCTCCAGTTAAAAGCTTTGCACCTGAATGTCAAGAAATTGCACAATGGCAGTTGTGCAAAACAGATAATATGGGGTTTTAACTCACATTTGAAAATAATGACTAAATTTACCCAGTGTACAACTGCACTGAAGCCAAACAAATTACAAAAATGAAATTAGTCTGCAGTGGCCATTAATGCCTTTGCGATTTAGAGCTCATTGGAAGTGTGAAAAATCAGGCTTCCATTTATTGTGTCAAATCAATGACAAACTCCATAGGCATTTCTTTATTTATGTTAAAAAAGAAAACAAAAAATAGAATAAAGAAGAAGGCAAAAAAGAAGAAAAAAAAAGAAGAAAAAGAAGAAGAAAAAGAAGAAGAGGGAGAAAAAGAAGGAAAGAAAGGAAACAGAAACGGAAACGGAAACGGAAACGGAAACGGAAAAGGAAAAGGAAAAGGAAAAGGAAAAGGAAAAGGAAAAGGAAAAGGAAAAGGAGGAAAAAGTAAAAAAGTTAGCCAGAATGTTTTAAGATGTGTAATAAAAAGACTGCTCTCTGAATGAATAGGAATCAACATATTGTCTTAGAATCATAGAATCCCCTAGGTTGAAAGAGACCTTTAAGATCATCGAGTCCAACCATCAACCTCACACTGCCAAAACCACCACTAAACCATGTCCCTCAGCACCACGTCTGTCCGGTTTTTAAATACTTCCAGGGGTGGTGACTTCACCACTGCCCTGGGCAGCCTGTGCCAATGCTTGATAACCCTTTCGGTGAAGAAGCTTTTCCTAATATCCATCCTAAACCTGCCCTGGTGCAACTTGAGGCTATTTCCTCTCATCCTGTCACTTGTTACTTGGCAGAAGAGATCAACCCCCACCTCTCTACAACCTCTTCTCAGGTGCAGAGAGCAATAAGGTCTCTCCTCAGCCTCCTTTTCTCCAGACTAAACAACCCCAGAGAGTCTCCTTTCTTCCTGATAAAGAAATTCTGATTGTCTTACGTTAAGCAAGTAAAGATAACTGAACGGTAGAGCATACTGATCACAGTACAGATGCTTTATTTGCAATAGCATTTGGTTCATGTTTGATATCCCTGATTATTTCCCACTGTACGCATTAATCTGGCAATGATGTCCCGGCAGTTAGGGTATGGTGCTGGAAATGATACCAACATTTAAATCTCTCTAGCTAACTTTTAAAATGGTTTCCATCCTATTTTCCAATCATTCCCTGTCATTACTGCTCTCCCTTAACCAGGAAAAGTAACAGGCATGTAAATAAAATCAAAAAGGGAATACCGTTCCATGGTGACTTCCCTTGCAGAGACAATGAAAAAGAAAATAGTCTTCATCTCCTCAGTGACGGCCTGCAACAGGGTGAGCCTGAGCAGGGACAGTGATGGAGGGAGAGACCTGAGGCAAAGCAAGAGCCAGACCAGGAGCTTCCCAGGGATTGTCACATTTGGCTGAGGACAGAGAAGTTTGGCAGGGCTACAGCCAGTCCATCATCCCGCTGGAGAAAGAGCGAGGCCGTGAGGCTGATTAGGGAGGAAATGTTGACCTTAATTTTGTTTCCAAAGATGTTATTCCTTCCTTAAGTTGATTTGAAAAACAAATTAAAAAAAAACCAAACAAACAAAACCCAACAAAACAACAACAACAAAAAAACAACAAAAAGACACAGTGTTTTTTGTAGAAGTGAAATAGAAAATAATACAGCAAATGCGTACCGACAAGTGGAAAGTATTTTGGTCTGTACAGGTTAATGCACAGCAGGGGTGCAGCCAGAGCGGTACTGCAGCCTCCATGGCCCCCAGGAGGAGTCACGATGCTCGCAGGGGTCTGAACAGAGGATGCCACAGTGAAGTTTCAGTCCTTAGACAAGGCGTTTCCGAGCCTCAGTTTCCCTCATCCAGGAAAGTTAAACACTACTTACTTTCTGAACCTTTCACAGTTCTTTGATATCATCCGCTAGAAAGAAGGCAATTTCTGCTAAAATATTTAATACCAAATGTTTTCCCGTCCACAAGAGAAGAGGGTTTTCAGAAGAGCTGCAGCATTTGACCGTCAGCTTTGTAAAGCTCTGTCAGACCTGCACACTGCAAGAAACGTAATGTAGCTAAACCTCAAACCAGGACATATGCCTCCACCATTCCTGTGGATTTTGGCTTTACATAGAAAGATGTGTAAGGGTCTCTCCAGAGGTGTCCCTGCTCAGGACTGGGCTTTTCCTGCCGCTTTTTTCTATTCATCTGTGTCTTGTGCTTTGCTCTGTACAACTGTTTGCGATGATTTGTAAGCAATCTATGCAGAGGTAGGCCCAGCTGAGAATTATTATTGCACTCAGACAGCTTTATGCACTGACAGAAGATAAAATACTCCCATCTCCTTAATACTATGTATACACTTTCTCTATATATAGTATTGAAGTGTCCTTACTGACATTCTAACCATTCTAACCAGTAGCTTGCGTTTATATTTATACCTTTTTTTTTTTTCTTGAGACCCACCACAGTAGCGTTCAAACTAAATCAAGAGTTTTGTTTAGTTTTGTTCCAGACTATATAGTTTCCAACACTGGAGGGACACGGTGGTTCAAAGCATAACTCTTCAGAGCAGGAGCCTGGACAACAGCTACTGAGCAACTGTGCACTCAAGTCTTCTTCACTTCTTTGTAAACTGAGGAGAGCAGTGATTTGTAAAACTGCCTTGAGATCTCTGTCAGGTAGATGCCAAATGTGACTATAAATATAATTTGGGCAGCTAAAGGGGCTGGAGCCAAGCTCGTTCAGAAGCACATTTTTAAAACTAAGGATGCTGAAAATCTCAGGCTCCCTGTCTAAGCTAGAATGCTTTCAAAGCTTGCCAGATCATCTGCAATGAATTCAGCAAGACAACTCGAAAAGGAAGGGAGTACCGTCGAGAAGGCAGGTGGCCTTGGCCAAGCTCTCTTTGGCCACTAAAATCAGCAGGATCAATATTAAGTGTGATATCAATGTTAAGATTGTTAGAAGACTGCATTCTTCATCTAGCTGACATCTAGAACTTCAACAAGGATTTTGGGTCACTAATAAAATTAAGAGTAAATATGTGTTCATACAGAGGAAAACAGTCCAGTAAACATTCTTTCTCTCCATCACCACTGATTTCTGGTTGAAAATTCCATAATGTGTGGTAGCTGCTGCGGCTCTGCTAAGATTTCTAAAGCAAAGTCACTGCAGCCCATTCTGAAATCTTTTCCCCGTTCTTAAGGTTCAATGACCAGTGGGTCAGTGCTCTTAATACAAATTTCCACGGTGATGCAGCCATAGCGTTAAATGACAAAGATGACAGTATTGCTAATTTATGCAGGCACTGAAAAGAGAGCTAACCCATAATTTTGTTATGTTTTCAGGGCTTGACTTTTGTTCTAAATGTCAACAGGGTGTGCAAATGCCATGCAAGTCTCCCTTAGGACTTGGCTCAAGTTCATATGCAGATACTTCTGAGGATGCCTTGGATTCATGAACTTAAGAAACTCAGCTTAAATATAGGAAGGGAAAAACAGCCTTGATAGATAATGTAAAAATACTGTATAAAGTCCTGAGGATTCCTATGTATTTATACTTATAGATGCATGCATATGTACACACACACACATAGATATATACACATGCAACCTGTGCGCGCAGGATTTCAAGATAAAATAATTGGCCAATTTTAAGCAGTCCTAAAGTATAAAGTACAATTTTCCAATTTGCCTCCTTGGGTTATATTCCTAGCTGTTACCCATTTTTCCCCCTTTCCCTTTTAATTAAAATTTAAAATACAATAGATGTTGAAAGCTTCTTAGAATGATAGTCCTGCAAGCTGTCTCTTCAACAGAAATAGTATATATGCGCTGGGAAAGGAAACTCCTCCAGACTACTCCAACATTGCACCTCAGCCTTTTTCTGCATAGAAATGCTTATAGATGTGAAAGACCTGATGACACAAAAGTTCCTATGTAGATCCCTCTGGGGCATGGCAGTGCTGAATTGCTTGGCAGGACTGCATGGAAAAATCTGTGCAAAAAGATGCCCTTGCACTTGCTTATGCAAATAGAGGGCTTGTGTAGAACTTCACTGCGTGAAGATCTGGAAGGCAGAAGCTGTTCTTGACCAAGATATAGGGTATTTTAGAAGTTATTGTTTCCTGAACGTGTGGAGGCTGCAGAAAGGTTCAAAGAAGAGAGATTCTTGAAAGAGGATCTCTCTGAAGGCCTCTGTTCTTTTGGTAACATTTTCAGATAAATTTTCTTGGTAGGGACAGCCTGGGAAAAATTGAGTGGAAGGGTAAAAGAAGCTGAAAACCAGTAGAAATAGCCTAAGAATCAGGCAAGCATAAGGATGAAGGAGCTTAGAGAGATGGGAAGGTCTGTCAGCTTCATAGGAAGAGGCATCTGGAGCACTAGAAGCATTGTGCCTCTTATGAAACCACAGGCTAATTTGGTAGGCTACAAAAAAAAACAACGAAAAAAACCCCAAAACAAACAAACCAAAAACCAAAGCAAAAACCACCCCAAAGAAGTTTTAGTGGAAGGCTAAAGAGGACAATGTTTCATGCCTCTGCTCTCATGAGATCCTGCCTGGAGTACTGTGTCCAGCTCTGGGGGTCCCAGCATAAGAAAGACATGGACCTGTTAGAGAGGGTCTAGAGAAGGGACAGGAAAATGGTCGGAGGGCTGGAGCACATCTCCTGTGAAGAAAGGTTGAGATAGTTGGGGTTGTTCAGCCTGGAGAAGAGAAGGTTCCAGGGAGACCTTATTGTGGCCTTTCAATACTTAAAGGGAGCTTATAGGAAAGATGGGAAAGACTTTTTATCAGGGCCTGTAGTGACAGGACAAGGGGTAACAAAAGGGGAAATTTGAGATTGGACTTAAGGAAGAAATTTTTTATGATGAGGGTGATGACACAGTGGCACGGGTTGCCCAGAGAGGTGGTAGATGCCACATCCCTGGAAACATTCAAGGTCAAGTTGGATGGGGCTCTGAGCAACCTGATCTAGTTGAAGATGTTCCTGCTTATGGCAGGGTGGTTGGACTAGATGGCCTTTAAAGGTCCCTTCCAACCCAAACTATTCTATGATTCTATAAAAGATTTAGGACACAAACTGGGCAGTAGCAATTCTTTTGGAACAGAACATGGTATTTCTCTTCCAGGCTAAATTGTAGTTTCCCTTTATTTCCATTATACCAAAACTTTGCAAGTTACCCAGGTCTCCAACATACTGGAACATTTAAGACATAAACATATTCCACCTATTCCTGTTGAATTTGAATCATAAAACTTTCCTTTCCCCCCAAGCATAGGAAGTAGAGTCATTGTTTCTCTGCCACTTCTATCACTCAACTCTTGTCATTGGAAATTATATGGATCAGACACCTTGCTTCGTAGTAAACAAGCAGGTTACCAGCATTTAGGAATCTGCTGTTCGTTTGACAGTGTAAAGTTACACTTACAGCCACCTCTTCACGTAGGTAGTAAGCTGGTTGGGTTACTTCATTAAGAAAAAAAAAAAAGAAAAGGAAATATGTTTTGGCCAAACCCCAATTTCTAATACTAGGAGTCACCTTTGTCCCATAAATAAACATTTATGCACAGCCTGAGTAGCAGACAATGACATGACATTAGGCTAAACAAGCACAAAGTGCATATTTTGGAAGACATTTTCCTCACGTTGTCAAAGTGAAACCAAGGACGGACAGATAGCGTCCGTACTACTGTCTTTCTCCCTCTCCTTCCTCTCTACTTGGAGGTGGACAACAGACAGGTTATCTTGGACTTGCACCTGCATCTGAACTTAGAATAGAGATGTGCCTGAACAAAGCATAGAAGACTCAGTTTTTCATAAATGTTGAGACTATTCAAATTCAATCTGTGAAACCTGACCCTCAGAGCAAACCTCCTAGTAGCTCAGTTGGTTCGGCAGTTTTGACTTGTCATCACCTCTCTGCCTTATTGGCACTGTTACACATGTGCAGAAATCAGTTACACGTTCTTGTGAAAAAAATTTAAAAAAAGAGGCTCTTTCCAATTGTTATCTTGGACATAAAACATCATTTATGTTCATGAAAACTAAGCCTTGCCACCCAGCCACCACCACTATCACCATCTAGCTTCATCTCTTCCACTGTTCAGCTTTCATGCCGAACACTTCTTATCCCCTAATCATAAAGTGGACTTCTTTGAAGCCGACATCAATGCTGATCTTTTTTGGCACCGTACAGAGGGAGGTACAGAGTTATAAAGCTGCTGGCAATTACCTTTCCTTACTGACTGAACATCACTTGAACATGTGATATGCATTGCAGCATCCCGAATGTTTGACATCCCAAATCTTTCCTTGTCAAAGCAGGAGCAGCACCTGATCCCACGGCTACAATGGCTTCATTCCTTGAAAAACTGCTAGCAGCTATTGTGTTTTTCAGATTTATTCTATAACAGGGTTTCAAAGTTGTCTGTTGAACATCAGTATCAAAGATGAAGCTGATTTGATTCCTATATTTCAGGCTTTTGAGTTAAATATACATTTTTGAAATGTCTTTCTGAGGCTTCCCTTACTAATGAGTGTTTTCAGAAATAAATATTGGGTGTCACAAAAAAAAGCATTTTGCGTTTCTGTATCATTTCCTGTCATTTTGTAAACTCTTTTGAAATCAGCCAGTCAAAATAGTAAACAGATGTTCTAATAATAATTAACAAGTATTTCTGCAAGTAGGGGAAGCAACAGTGCCTGCAAACCTACGGGCTTCTGTTCTACTCTGTCTACAACCCCCCTCCACCACAACAGCCCCATTTTTTTTTCCCTTCCTTTCTGACTTCCCTGTGATCTCAGCTGCCACTTCTAAAGCCTGCAGATATCCTGTAGATAATCATTTCCCCTCGGTACCCTCCATGCCTCCAGGCTCTCTTCTAGCAATTACCAGCTGGCAAAAGGTGCCACATGCTGAGGCTGATTCCAAAATATACATGTGACAACTGGCTGGTCACTACATACAGGCTGATTGTGAGGTGTCAGACCAAGCAGAAAAAGGTCCTATCGCAACCTTTCTAAGCTGAGGCTTGCTCCCAGATTCGGAGGGTATTAATTTCCATCTTTTCCTCCTACTCTCCCATTAATCTTCATGAAACTTAAGAGTAGCTCATTATACTTTGTTGGAGACTTCTAGCCCTTGTCCAACATGATCAATTCAACAATGATTTCAGTTTTTAGTTAAGGGTACTGATGGACAGACAGAATGACTGCATAAAGCTTCAGGAACCTATTGTCCTTAAGTTATAAATGGGTCAACAGAGGCATGGAGAGGTTAAGAGACATCTCAAGGTCCTAGACCATGTTTGTGGCAGGGTCAGGGATCTTTTTTTGACTGGCCTGTGCTGGAACATCAAGGCCACTGTAAAGACGATTGGGTCTTTAGTGAAGGTGTGGCTTTGCCACGAAGTAGGACTAGGAGTAAAGGTGCAAACCATGGAGAACCTTTGGGGATGACTGACATGTCCTTACTTGCTGGATCCTTGCCTCATCCTTCTTACAAGCAGTGGATACTGCCACCTGAGCCACACTCCCTGTGTGGGGAGAGGGACAGAAAGGGATAAGGGACACAGGTGGCACTTGCAGACTTACTAGATTTCTGTAGGTAACATTTTCTATCCCTTTCATCTTGTGAGCCCTTGGCTCCTCACATTTGTCTTGTGTGTTCTCAGCAGCTCAACCTCAGATCCTGCTGTGGGCCGATGGCTCAGTTCCTTTCTTCTTTCCTCAGGGCTCCTCCTACATTAATACTGGCCATGCCCGACTTTCTCCTAGGACTAGGTTTGCTCCTGAGACTGCCTTTACACCACATCCTCTCAAGTTCAGACGCTCTTGATCAAACCTTCTCTGTTAGCCCTTTCCTCTCCTTCAAGCAGATGACAATTCCCTGCTGCAGGACACCCCCAAGGGACACGCGACTTGGCTAACAAGGGAATAAACCTCAGGAGCCCTAATATGAAATTCTGCCTCTCAGTGAAGTCAACAGCAAAAATTTTATCCCTCAGCCCTTTCTCCCATAATCCCATGATTCTTGTTGCCTGGAGTTGCACCACTTGTTCTTAAAGGCTTTGGTCTCAGCTGAGTTCCCCCGGATTTATTGCATATTGTCTTCACAACAGCCATCCTACAATGCTTTAAACTCCTTGGGTATGACCCTATCCCCCGGTCTCTATCTCCTGATTTGGTTTGGTGACCTCCTCGCACACCTCATAAAGAGAGGTTAGAGATGTTTACCAGGGAAATCTCTGTCCTTCAGACTCAGCTTTGTTTTCCCAGACTGAATGGCTCTTAAAACCCTGGGAGTTTGTATGATTAAGGACTGAATGAACCCCATGAAAGACTCTGCGATTTGCACAGCCACTGGTGTTTTAAACCACAGTGCTTAGATCTTCCTACACCTCACAATATGAAACGTGTTTACACTTACGAGTCTAATTATTTTTAATCAAATTAAGCGGCTGCTAGGTTTTCCTTATTATCATGTCCTGAGAAAAGATAGCCTTGGGACCATCTCAGATCATTTTAATAAGCCACAAATATTTTGAATGTGTCTTTTCCTTGTTCCTGAAATGCAGGTTTGGGCACTGGAAAAAAAAGAAGCAAGAAAATGCAACATTGTTTTTAAAAACAGACTCAAAGAAAAAGGGAAAAGGGAAAAGGGAAAAGGGAAAAGGGGGAAGAGGGAAGGGGGAAAGGGGAACAG
>VFFE01007640.1:2295786-2434997 GCA_008921705.1 Burhinus oedicnemus | reverse complement strand
GGGAAGGGAAGGGAAGGGAAGGGAAGGGAAGGGAAGGGAAGGGAAGGGAAGGGAAGGGGTTATTTCAGCTCTGCTTTTCTATGAGATTGCTTTGCTGCTTATCAATGAATCAAAGATGAAGAAAATAATAATCTTGTAAGTTAGCTACAGGAACCTGGATTCAGTTCCCCGCTGTCATGGTAACCTTCTGTGTGACCTTGGGCTAGCTGTTTCCTCATCTTAAAAAGTAGTATCAAAACATAATCATGCGTTTTTGGCTGAAATAAATCATTAGCTCATCAGAAAAGCCTTGCCTGTCGCTATAGCCATGTAGGCACATACGGTCCTGATCTCAACTGATGTCTCTAGGTGCTAATGCAATGCAAAGACTCTGCAATCAAAAGTTTGCAGTCAACTGTGCTAAGTCAATCGTTTTGTGCAAAAGAAAAGCTTTGAGAATCCCATGACAAGCAAGTAAATAGATAAATAATGAGCAACCCACCACATTTCAGATCACGTTGTTTTGGACAGAAACAAGAATTTAGTAATGGTGTGAAGAGCAGCCTTCAGCTCTCCTTTCTAAAAGCTTCCCTTGAAATTGCTGCCTTCCTGCACTTTGCATTTTATTACTAGAGCACAGCAACAATGAACTAAAAATAAAACATATTTTCACCCAACCATCTTGCCACTTGAGGATTCTAGCCATTTATGAGATGTGATAATCTCCTAACTCATTTTCTCAATTAAAGGGCAAGCGCTCTATTCCACTGTAAGCCAGATTTAGCTCACAGGGATGGCTGAGGCTGAACCAGTAGCCTGCCACATCCAACCCACTTCAGGTTTTTCTAGAACAGCAATACTCAAATGCCTCAGGTCAGCTATATTTGGCTAATGAGAGCTTTGTGTATGTCCATCATACTTCCAAATAATCCACATTATAACACTTTGACAATCCAAACCATGGTCACCATGGATTTGCATGGGACCTGCTGCTGAACACAATTGCTGGCCTGCAATTTTTGATGAAATCTCTTTTTCTGTCATTCATGTGAAAATATTAATTTATTAAAACTGGTGCCAGTCACAAAAAACACACCAGCTTCAGCCTTTTGTCAGAAAAAAGCTTTCTAGTTGCAGATATGTGACTATGAAGCAGAAAGACCTGGCTGCTTGGTGACCAATGAGGTCCTGTTGCAGCTGTATAGATAATGAAATATTCATTTGGCCAGAAATGAGACAAGATCTTTAGTCCCATGGTTAAAAACTAATTTGGGATGTGAGAAATCTGCATACCAAAGTCCTTGCTTCAATAAACATGTATTTATTCACATAAAGAGCTTGGGCACTGGAGGGTGAGGGAGAGGGACTTGCCTCAGGGAGCCCCAGGAGGATCTTGATGTCCAAAGTAGTTTTTCTGAAAATTAAATCATTCTAATGGCACAACCTGTGCATGCTCTTTTCCATCCTCTTCTTAAGAGAGCTTGGTTTGACTTTGTTATGAATTTTTTTTTAAATCCTGAAGATTTTTGTGGGGACAGGAAAACCATTTCCCACCCAACTCTACATGGCATCCATCACCACAGAAGCAGACACTCAAACACTAATGGTGCCTGTAAAGCATAAATTGAACTTTGCAAAGCAAAATTAAACCAATTAATCATAGGCCAAAACTTCAGGAAAAAACAGAAGTCTAATAGTGTGCTACGAAAGCTGCCAACTTCTGGCATTTGCCGGAGTCTCACAGGACCAGAGTGTTACTCTGCTTCTGCAACAGCTACGTCAAAACCAGAACTTTAAACAGGGCCGATAGTGTTATCGTTTAGAGGGTCATACCTGCCTCAAATACATGCAAATTAGCTCAGACGTGAGCTTTTTTTGCTTTGTAGAAGCCTTTTGGTAAAGCAGGGCTAGAAATTCCCTGGGGGTGTATTGTTTTATGGTTTGCCAGGTCTTTCTGTCCCTAGTCTTCTACTGAAGATAGATATCTTCATAGACATCACTGCTTGCTGCTCCTCCTTTCCTCCTGATGAGAACTATCACACGTACACACAAATATACAAAGATCATAGAATCATAGAATCACAGAATGGTTTAGGTTGGAAGGGACCTCAAAGATCACCTAGTTCCAACCCCCCTGCCATGGGCAAGGACACCTCCCACTAGACCAGGTTGCTCAAAGCCCAGTCCAACCTGGTCTTGAACATTTCCAGGGATGGGGCAGCCACAGCTTCTCTGGGCAGCCTATGCCAGTGTCTCACCACCCTCAGAGTGAAAAATTTCTTCCTAATATCTAGTCTAAATCTACCTTTTTCCAGTTTGAAGCCATTACCCCTCGTCCTATCACTACATGTTGCTGTAAAAAGTCCCTCTCCAGCTTTCTCGTAGGCCCCTTTCAGATACTGGAAGGCTGCTATAAGGTCTCCCTGGAGCCTTCTCTTCTCCAGGCTGAACAACCCCAACTCTCTCAGCCTGTCCTCATAGCAGAGGTGCTCTAACCCTCTGATCATCTTCGTGGCCCTCCTCTGGACCCACTCCAACAGGTCCATGTCCTTCTTATGTTGCTCTCGTGATAGGTAGTGTTTAGGATGCCTGCCTGTTTAACCTGCTGCAAACGGTTGCATACGTGCTTTGTGGCAAAAAGGTCTCCATGCCATAATGCATTTTCCAGAAGAGTCCCTTACTTCCTAGCTCAAATGATTCTGGATTTCAACCTAGCTTTGTTGTTGTGCAATACAGAAGTATTCACCTTTACAGTCCCTCCCTCCCCCCAGAAAAACCATCCTATCCTGCTACTTAGAGAGATAAGCAGGTTTTATCATCAAAAAACAGATTAAGTGATTTGGCTCAAATCAGCAGAGTATGCCGTGTTTTTAAAAAGAAAAAAAAGGAAAAAGATCTTCATTTATGAGATTTTTTGGCTTCTTGTCAGGTTTAGGACCATGATTGCCAAGTATCTCATGAAGGATGGTTTGGACATTATTCAGGGATCCTCCTGAAAGCAGCATGTACCAGAAAACACATTCCACATCCTCCTCAGTTTTGCAGACTCAGGATGTGTTAGATGAGCCTTTCCACTCAGATAAATCCAACAAGCAATTATTCTGAGTTATATTTTATCCTGGCAGAAGCAGTGGTGTCTTCAAGTTATTGAGGATTCAAGGGACTTGCATTTTGGTCCAGACTTTAATCCAGTTTTTCTTGTGTGGGAGGGTACTGTTTCTCTGTTCTGTCTGTACCCAGTAATACTTGTCGCTTAGGGACATGGTTTAGTGGTGGACTTGGCAGTGTTAGGTTTATGGTTAGACTCGATGATCTTAAAGGTTTTTTCCAACTTAAATTATTCTACAATTCTTTTGTAAAGGACTTGGAGATGAACAGGCGAAAAATACAGTGTAGTATGTAACCTTTCATAATTCTTTTGAACGACATGTACTGGGTTGAAACTATTTTCTAAACTCAGAAGATACAAATTATGGTGTGATAGAGGACTGAAGTGGAAGGGACCTTGAGATGCCATTTAATCCATCCCTTGTCTAAGCCATGCCTGTATCATTCTACCTAGATGCTTACTTAGCTTGTTGTTAGAAACATACTTTACCTTTTCAGGAAAACTACCCAGCGTTTATCTACATTTAGCTGTAGAAAGTTTTCCTAAACTAGATCTTTTCACCTGGATATTTGCTTTCTTGTGTTGTCTGTGGTGATCATGTACGGTAGATATTCACACCCTTCTTTGCAGCAGTAGTTTCATACCATAAACTCAGCCCTCACTTCTCTAGGCTGAACAAGTCCCACTTCTTCAACTTTCCTTTTGTGGACATGTTTTTGAGATGTCTGATCATTTTGTCTCCTTTCACTGGACTTTTTTTGCTGCTCATACAAATGTATGGTGTGCCAAATTGGCCATGGTACTTCTGCTAAAGTATTAATCAGGAGTAATGAATGCTTCTGACATGCACATCTGTCTGGTTACTCCTCTCAATATGATATTTTTCCACTGTGGTATATTGTTGCAAGTTTAGACCCAAACTTGCTATTATCTTCAGATACAGATAGGCAGAACTGTTCCCTGTAATAATACAGCTGATTGCTCCCCAAGGGGCTCTTCATACTTACTTTTTTTATTTCAGAGTATCTACAAAGATTAGTTTGAATTCTACATATCTACAATATTTTTCTGCAAGTTTACAAGCTCTCCTTGCTTGCTGTGATCTGCAAGACTAGGTAACGGGGTTTATTCCATCCTCCCAGTCATCGATGAAATATTGAACAGAATCAGACCAAGACATGACCATTGCCAACTCTCAGGTGGAACACTAAAAAAAAAAATCCTTCTAACACATCCACTTCTAATGCAGTTTCATCTAAGCCTACCTTTGTTAAAAGGTTGATGTTTCAGAGCCTTTCAAAAGCCTTACTGAAGCTAAGGAATAGGGTTTACACTGGGAATTTATCATTGTCCCAGAATTATCAAAGGTAACTATTAAGAGAGTGCTTCTGCTGATTTCTCAAGTATTCTGTGAGGAGCTACATCAGACTGTTGTTTGAAAGCATCTAACTGGTCCAAACAATGTCTTACCATACCTTCTTTGTTTCGCTGATGGTTCTCCCTCCTTCAACCCTGGTATTAATTTCGTTAGTCATCCAATTGCAGCTAATCTTTCTAGGGAAGACTAAAGCAAAAAGGCATTAAATGTTTCAGCCTCTATCATCAGTTATTTTATTCCTTTGTCCGTTGAGTAATGGTCCGACGTTTACACTTCTTTTAGTGACAGAACTGCTTTCCGCAGCTCCCAGCTCCTCCTCCTCCTTTCCCTTTGCCATCCCTCTTTCCCTTGCATTACCACTCATTTGTGCCAGTACGACAGTTTGCAGGACCGCATGGTGAACAAATTAACTGATTCAAGTTAAAAATAAACATGTTTTGCTGGGTTATTTCTTCATGCTCTTTCCTTCCTCTTCTTATTATTACTAATGCACCTACCCAATATGCTTTTATATTGCTGTAAACTCTTTGCATAACATTTTGTCCTTTCTGATTTCGTCCCTATGTGCTTGTGCTTATATTATTTGACCTACCTTCCACTTTCTCTGTAATTTTTTCCTAAATTTCATAGAATGGAGATGATCATGCATCAGACAAGCTCTTATTAACCTTCCTACACCTTTCACATGATAATTCGAGCCCCAGAGTTGTCTCAGTCAGCTTTTTGGAACTCTTTCCCCTTAGATTTGCTTCCCGTGAGATCTCCTCTACCAATTAGCTGAATTTATTGACTTCTCCTTTCTTAAAGCCTCTTCGCTTTTTACTTTCTCCTTCTCTCTCATCTCACCCTCTTCTCAGTGTCTTCCTATTTTATTTTCTCAATGAATTCCTATCTATTGGTCAGAAGAGAACCTACACGAGCTTTTTCTCACGCCAATCATCCCAATTTTGGGGGATAAAAAACAGCTCCCAGAGCAACCCAGGAAATTTGCTATTCCTGCTGTGTTTCTGTCCTGGCTGATGTTTGGTCTCAACATCCCCCACTGACAACATCCCCTGAGGTCTGAAATAATCCAGTATCCGTTCAAGACACTCATCTCGCTTGCCAGCTTTGATGGTCACTGCCAGCCCATCCCACCGCTCTGATGGCTGTCTTCCTATTTCAGCAAGATGGTTTCAGCAAGTCCATCTCACTCTGAATTCTGGCTCTCAGGGCCAACGATATGTCCTTGATCTATAAACCACATCTTCTCTCTTTTCCGCTGTCCTCTCTGAACAAGCCGTACCTTTTCACATCAATATTCCAGTCACGTGAATTAGCCTAGCAAACCTCTGCTAAGCCAATTAAGACACAATTCTAATTATGTATTAAGATTCCCACTTCCTCTGGCTTATTCCCCATACATCTTACATTAGTGTACAACCGCTTAAAATGTTCAGAAGATTGACCCAGTGGTTTTCTTTTCATCTCCCTTTTGTCCCTTTATGTTTATACTCTCCTGTTTCTGACAAATTTAAGTTCATCTGTATCATCTGCATTTATAACTGGTAAGCAAAGTACTGGGGTCATACATCGAGCTAAATAATAGTACTCAAATATTACACTATTAAAATATTAAAGCATTCTTAAGCATTTGAATTTTGCGAAGGAAGATATTTTCTGTGAAATAGCAGCACAGCTACTGGGTGTGTTAATAATGCTATAACAAGAATGTGTGAGACGGATAGGTATTAGTCAGTAGAAAAAAAAAATCCACAAATAAAAATCAGACAGCCTAGGAATGAGTCATGTAGATGAGTTCTCATTAATAGAGAATTTTTCCAAATCATGTTAGACCATCCCCTCACTTTATCCCTACCTCAGGCTATCACAACAGTAGGCATTACTTTATTTAGGAATAGGGGGTTTTTTAATGTCTCGGAGAAGATGTTTATAAATTGTCTTGAATAACCAAATTCCAAAAGAACTTCAGACTGCTGACAAAGCAGCCTCTCCCTATATTTCCTACATTAAATATAAAAAGACTTCCACTGCTTTCTTTCATGCAAATCAGTACCTGTGCTTATGCATGTACGTACTCGGGCACACAGACACAGAGCCAGCAGATCACCTATAGCTTCCTGAAAGTTGCAATGAGACAAAAGAAGAAAAAAGATGACATGTTCGGCTATAAAAAATGGCCACATTACACTGCAGCTGTAATAACAAATGATAATATTTTATTTAGCATTTCCATAACACTTTCCATCCATCATGGGTTTGTATTTTGGCAGCAGCTTTCTGTGCATCAATGTTTTTTCTTGCTGCTGTTCTCCAGTGCAGGAAACCACTGTCCCTTTCATCCTAAACACCTTACGTGTCCTTTGGTCTCCTGGAGAACGTGGTATCAGTCATTATTAAATAAAGATATTACTGGGTCCACTGTTACCCTATAGAAATGCTGTTAATACAAATCAGGCTATAAAATCTGGGTTGGAACAAATGCATCAGTAATGCAGGCTTCAGTTCCTCTGTGCTGCGGGTCTTCACTGAATTTAGATAGAATGTCATTATACCCATTTTACATATGGAAAACACAGCGGAAATCCCGAAGAAATAAAATCCCTGTCACCTCGGTTTGTCAGTATTCAGTTTGTGAAACTTTGGGGCTGATGATCCTTACATTTAATGAAAGAGACCTAGGAATCTTACACTATGCAGTCAGAGAACAAAGCACGGAAGACTGGAATTGCACAAAATCATGTAGTTGTAAGGAACAGACTAACTATAAATCTAAAGGCTTTTTTTGTCAGTCAATACAGACAGGCAGCTCCAATGGGATACTGAGATCTTATGGATCCATCCGCAGCAGAAGAGCCCCGAGACTCTAAAATCAGGCTGCTTGGTGAAACGCCTGGAGTTAAGCAGGGTGGGTCCAGCCTTACATGACTCATGCAGACATGGTAGCAAAGCCAGGACTAGAAACAGCCTCTCGGCTCCCTGCCCACCGTTGTAATGCTCAGACCGTGTCTCCTGCAGAACAAAGCCTGCATGAGGGACCCGCACTCCAGGTACTTGCCGTACCTCCCAAACCACTGCCAAACCCGGACACTCGATTTACTACACGCCATCCCTACCGATAAGCATCGTCCTTAGAGTCTTAATTGCAAATGTCATTTTAAAAAAAGGTTTCAATAGAGAAACAAGTAGCCTCAGGGGGTGGGAGCCCTTAAATCACGGTCACCATCAAATGAGTGTAGATGGTTCATCTCCCATACCAATAGTGAACTACCGCAGCACTAATAAAATAAGGCCGGCTCACAGCAGACGCAGGAATATCTTTCAGCCCACTCTCTGTGATAATAGATGTAGTAACGTTTTGACTACCGCCTCGTGTTTACTGTGGGTGTTAGCCGAGACATTTCCATGTAAATAAAACATTTATCAAGCTCACAAAAACGTCTGCAGAGCAATTATTGCACAAGAATGGTGAGCGCTGGAGGAGCAGGCTCATTCATTCATTCCATAGACCTGCTTAGGCTTGTTGCAAAGGAGGATGCCGCTTTCACGGATGTTGGAATTAGGTCAGGTCTCCTGTGTAGAAGCTGTGTGGGCCAAGGAATAAGGCTTGGCATCAGGAGACCTGGTTTCTATTTGCATAGCTTCTGCTGAGTTACTACATGGCCTTGAGCAACTCACTTTGCTGCTCCATGGTGCTGTTTCCCACCCATCTGTAAAATGGGGTTAATGGTACTTACCAGCCTTTGTAAAGCACTTTTGTGATGTAGGGATGAAAATTATGGTGACTGCTAATTGTTTTCACTCTCTCCATGGAGAGAGGCTCCTTCCCTTCCAGGAGCATAAACCCAAGCACATTTTTCTGCTGGTCGCAGTGTTTAAGTTTTCATTCGCATTGATGGTAACACCCTTTCCTCTAATTTTTCATAAATATAATGTGCAACATCTGAAACTGAGACTGTCTGGGGCTCGTTACTCTACAGCCTCATAGCAATGATGGGCAGCGCAACAGAGCTTACGATACAGAGATGTCAAAACAGGGCAGTGGAAAACAAGTGCTATTCACAGGAACTGAGGACAATAAGAGTTCGAGTTGCCTCAACGAGGTCAGGAGGATATATTCAAGAAGCTGTGATGAAGCCCACACCTCCAGGCCTCCGGGTTAGTGAATTAGCCACAAGAACTTCCTTCCTGTCTGCTATAATGTCCTTCTGGATTAATACTAGATGTTGCCAGGAAACTTTTCTTTGTGGTTTAGTTTTCATTTTCGGAGTATTCGTGCTCTTCAAATAACTGTTTTTCCTACAGAATGATCATTGACAACATGCAGTAGTGGGGTAAGTATATGAAATTTCTTAGTTACTGGAAAAGAAGGGCTTCAGAAATCGTACCTTATTAGCACATTAATTGCAGCTGTCACAGACAGCAATTATTTGCTCAATTTTCTTCAAATTCATCATTTTCTTAAAAAACAAAACCAAACCCAAAACCGCGGTAATGAATATTCAGAGTATCCTGGCACTTGAAATCCTGTTCTCATTTCGTAGCTGGCTGTGGCTTCCTCCTATCTGAACACCTCGCACACCTTTCGGGCACGTATGATTGACAGCTGTCCTGCATGCGTAGCAAAACAAAATTTAATCCCCCATATCACAGACAAATGTACTTTGACAGCTTCAGTGCTGAGCAGCACACCATGGCATCCATCCAGAACAGGTACCCTCTGGAGAAAACATCAACTTGTCTCAACTCCAGTGGACATTTCAGGTTCATCTGCAGCCACCTGGACAATGGAAACCATCTATAGCTGTTGGTCTTGCAGCAGTGGAGGAGTGGGAAATACTGTAAGTAATTCCTGTGATTATGCTTCTCCTTTAGCTAAATCAACTAAAAAAGCTCAGGAAACCATGTTCCTCACCTTTAGCGTTTCACTGACTCCAGCTCTCTGAGCTGTTTGTCCTCACACACTCCATCAAGAGTGGAGAGTGCAGTCCAGGAGAATTAAAGTATCTTCGGGAAACAGGCAATTCCTCCAGTCCAGAGGGACCTCAGTACTGAAAACCATTCTCAGAAGCCTAAGTGATTCTTAACAAGCTCTGTAAGGCACCCTTGATCTGTGTACGTACGTGTGTGTGTGTGTGTATGAATGAGCAATATTACACTGAGAAATGGTGAGTTCAGGGGATGACGGATTAGGCTGTAAGCAGTCTGTAGGGAGGGATGAATATATGCCTGTTGTTGGGGTGCCGAGGAAGCCGTGTACTTTGTCCACTTGCATCGGGCCGTAAAAGTACAGGCAATTCTAACTAACTGAGCTGGTACAGTATATGCAAAATCAATTTGTTATGATTGAGTATTTAGTATCATTATTTAGATTAGTGCATTTTATCACTAGACAGTGCTTTTACGACCATCTAATGTAACCTTCTACATATCACCTAGCAATTTATGTAGCTTCATAACTAATGGCTAAGCTACAGCATATCTTTTAGAGAGACATCACATCTTGATTTAGAGCCTTCAAGTCATGGAAAATCTAACACCTTCATTGTAAATTGTTCCCAAGGTTCATTACTCTTGCTGCTAAAATTTGCACCTTATCTTTAGTTTGGATCTGTCTGGCTTTGACTTCCAGTCACTGGATCTTGTTAGACCTTTGTCTGAGAGATGAAAGAGCCCTATCCTATTGAAAACCATCTTCCTGTGTAGGCACTTACACAGTGTCAGCAGGTCTCCTCTCAACCTTCTTTCCAACAAGCTAAATACACTCAGTGTCAAAATTAGTCTTTCTTGGGGTGGGAAGATTGATGGTACCAAACTCGGGCAACTACCTGTGCCTACTTGCCTGAGCATCCCTCTGTAATCAGTGGAGGCTCCTCCAGAAGGCAGTTTAACTAACCTTAAATGAGAATATCCCCTGAAGGTGTCTGTCTCTCGCTGGTAACTATTTAACTCTTCTAGGGCAACTATGACCTTCACTTGGATGCCTCATTTAATTGACGGAAGTTTAGTGAGATCTCCAGCCTTTAAATCGTCTTTTGTTTCTTTCTGAAATCCTTTCTATTTTCTCAACAACTTTTTGGAGTGATAGACATGAGAAATGGAGACACACGTCAGCCCCAGCTTGCCTCAGCATCCTAACACATGGTTAGCGGTGCCTCCATCATCCTGTTCAACTTGCCTGCATTTGACCAAGAGCAAAATTAGCCTTGTCCGTCAGCCATTAGCTCCACATTCACAGTTCATATTCAGTACATTGTCTGCAATGACCTTTTGGTATTTTTTCAGAGCTTCTGCTTTCCCAAATACAGTCCTGCATCCCCTAAGGCTCAGAGATACAGAATTTTCAATTTGGGGTTATATTAAAATAGATTTGTAGTGTACTCGGAGCTGCCAATCAGGATCAGGACCTCACCATGCAAACACACAGTGAGAGACAGTCCCTGCCCTGAAGAATTTACACTCTAAATTAGACGAGACAGACAGTAGTAGTGTGTGGGGGCGGTTAAATGGAGACACTGAAAAGTGAAGGCCACAAAGAGATTTGAGGTTTCCCAGACCTTCCCACCCCCACTAGCTTATCAAAGTGATGTATGAGACTTGTTTTGCTGATACCCACTGCACGACCCCATCTCAGCATCCTTCTTGCGGCAACCCCACATGGCTGCAGGTGCAGGGCTGCTACCACTTGACCAGCTCTTTCTGACCCATATCCAACAGGAGCTTAAACACATTTCAGCAGAATCATGCGTTGGATGGGCTCTGTGCTGCAGGAGGACCCAGGGGCAAGAGCATGGTCGAGATGAAGCTTCCTGCTGAAGCTTCTCCTAGGCACCGACACAGTTCGTGGTTGTGGCCAAGACCAAACCACGGTTCAGCAATCCCCAGTAACAATGTCTAGCTCTCCAGCGGCTGGGTTTCTTTGCTGTTAGTGGTCAACAGCACTGGAAACCAGGCAAGGGTGAATTTAGCTCTGAGGAACAAAGCGAAAGCACAATACGAAGTTCTGCACGTCTCCTTGCCAGCACTGGAGCTGGTCCACCTTTCTTCTCACAGTCTCCAGGGTGGCCACCCAGGTTTTCTTAAGACTTTCACTCTAACTCTTTCCAACAGGAGGAAGGATTTGAAAAATATTTGAGAGATCTAATTGAACTTTAAAGGTTTTTGAGTATATTTAAGCTGTCTGTATCAGCACTGGCTTTCTAGCTGAATAGTTTGCAGCCCTACAGCAAGAGGTGCAGACACAGGACAACTGCTGGGAATGGGAGGGTAGAGAGTGGAGCGCTGGTTTTCATGAGTTTTTGAGCCATCCTCTTGCTTTGAGTAGCTATGCAGCTGGTGGATATATGAACAAGCTGGAGGTAGGATTTGCATGGTATAGTTTTCCATAGATCCATTCTGCTTCAGTTAAAGTCCATGTAACTTTTCTTGCCCTTACCAGGAAAAAGAAGATTTGGCCCTTGTTTTAATCTTACTTTTTCTGTCATTGCCCAGTTTTTATTCCTCTGTAGGTTGAGCTGTTAAGAAAACAAAATGAAACAAAACAAAACAAAAGTGGTTTGGCAATCAATTCCAGCAGTAAGTACTTTCTTGGGAAGAAAATAATTTAATAGAGGTGTTTAAACACACTGTAAAATCATTTCTAGAAAATAACATACAGCATTTGGAAATGGATTCTCTATGGCGAGACCCTGCAAGATGCTGAGCAAATTCACTACTCACGCATGTCCGTGGGAGCTGAAGACAATGAAAGCTTAATCCTGCATTAACTGAAGTCAAGAGCAGTAACCCAAGGCATTCGACACCTTCTAGAAAGTACTGAGCTCCAGCCCCACTGGTCTCTGCGTATCACTCTAGTTTATAACAAACCATGTCCTGCTCAAAAAAATCCACCTCTGCTAAACATGTTCTTTCCTTTCACAGCTTCTAGCACTAACTAGGATTTCAACATGACATCAGGGTAAATTGGCCAAGTATTTTCAAAACAGGTCTACAGTGTGAAGCCAGACTTTCTGTTGTAATGATTATTCTCAGTTGCTCCAGGTTGGGTTCGGAAACTATGTTGATATTGATCCCATGCCACCATCAAAGCTGTAAGGCTGAAATGCAGAGTAGGAAAAAGCCAAACCAGCAAGAAATAAAGCAGAAAACTGGAAGAGGGATCTGGTGGGGCTGGGGAGAGGTGGTGGAAAGAGCAAACAGGGACTGGCAAAGCTATATAAGATGAATCTGGGCCATATTATATGGCATTATGCATTGAGACCCCAGGTACTGGAAGGGAAAAAGGGAGCTAACACCTCTCCCTTACCTTACAGAAAAATATAAATACCAGTTAATTAACTTTCCTCAAGGACAAGGGGACAAAACTGCTGAACACCTCACAAAAGAACACAGGCAAATTAGTTTCTTTGCTTCTAGTCAACATGCCACAAAAAGGTGAAAACTATATATATTTTTATAATACGTTTATTATAATTATTTATACATATAAAAAATAAAATCATAAAGATAAAAATGTCTAAGCACTGTCCACCTATGGTACTACATGAAATAAGGAGCCAAAAAAATAAATGCCCTACCAACAAAACCTGTGTATTTAATCAATACCAAAGAAAAGAGACAAACGTCTCACAGGCAACCTTCGTTTTGGATTTTCTATGTTTTTCAGTGTTTGACTTATTAACAACATTCTGCCAGGCTGGCTTGGGATGTATTCTGGTTTTTGGTAACCATGTCATCTTTCTGAGTAAAGTGCCTCTTTGCCCTGTGCTACTCTTGGGGAGAAAAAAGAGAAAAGAGAGATAAAACCAGATGTGCTGGGTACTAATCTGATTGCTTAACGTGTTTTTGGAAGATGCTCTGATACTGTGATGATTCCAGCCAAACGAGAACTTGCAGATAAGTGGAACTGAGCCCCAGGTCGTCAGTAATGAACTTCCACCAACTCACACTGGGCCTAAGCCCGACAGCACTGGGCACTTTTGCCTACCACAGAAGGCAGCGATAAGACAGGAGTATGCTCATCTCCCTGCGGATCCAAGATATGATACCACTTGCAGGCAAAATTACATTAGCTGCTCACTGTGCCGCAAATTTTAATGGTTTATAAGCAACGAGAAATTGCCATGTTGTAAATTTGGGATAGACGACACAGAAATCAGACAGACTTACGGGGGGTATTCCCTTCGCTCTCAGCTGAGTTATACTTTATTAATATCCTGCTTTCTCTTTGTTTACAGCACCAACTGGTTTTATGAGTGGGTAAAGTGCGTTTTGCTCATTTGTTTTGGTTTAGCATAGGAAAACAAGAAAAAAAGAAGGAAAAAAAGAGAATCGCTCCTTGCTGCTTGCCTCTTCTTCCTTCCCAGACCTCATACCCGCACCAGGGGAAGAGTTATATTAGTGACAGTGTAAGTGTCACTAAACATAGTTGTTGCCAGAAAGGTCCTAACATTGTTTCCTTGACGACGTGCCGAGGTACCATGGTGATGAGCGTGGTAGTGTCCTGAATGGGGACATCTACCCTTTGCTTTTTTGCTTTGGATTTCCTCTTGCTGCTGCCACCAGTTCTCCTCCCGTAGCAGGGATGGGTCTCTCCTCCCCATACACACATCCTCTTCGGCAGAAAATTCCCTGTTAGTGGGGCACTGCACATCCCACCCTCGTTCCGTCACCTCTTTGCAGGGAATCTACCAGTTAAGAGGGGAAAGGTGCACACCACCATAGCGTGTGGGTCCTTCCCTGGTGCCCTGCAGGTGACGAAAAGGCACCCAAAACTCCGTGACACGAGCACCCCTTTGTCGTGCAGTGTTCACGAGAGAGGTGAGCCGCACCTGTGGAGTCGTGGGGAAATTCAGCGATTTGGGCGAGCAGTCAATAAATCTGATGAGTACGGTTAAACCTTGGGGTGCATATTTACCACTCAGCCTTTAACGCTGTAAAAGAGGATTTGAGGCTTTCCTCTGAGTCCCGGGAACTCACATTCACACCGCCCACACCGACATATGCAGCCAGAAGTGCGGGCAAAAAGTGAGGCTGCTTATGCACAAGACTGTTCCTCAAGGATGCGCCCCTCCGAAGGAAGGGGGTGAGAGCGTGATGGATCACACCCAGAGCAACGCATTCCCCTCCGTCTCACCCCTGAGCTCCGCGCTCGGAGACGCGGTAATATTATACGCAGGGTTTACGAGATGCGCAGGCGAATATTACAGCTGCCACTTAGAAGGGGTAGTGAGGAGGGAGTAACAAATGCTGCATTGTCAGTCTGCAACAATAAAGAATCATTTTCATTCCTTGTGCACAAGAGCTCCAATTATAATCTAATTCAATTCAGATTAACTATGCTTTGATGGCATTTCCATTACATAAAAAATAAATTTATTAGCCAAGTATAATGTGTTTTGACTATAGTTCTAATGCTAATAAGGAGGCTGTTTAACTGCTTTAATGCTGCATTTTAACCACAGTTATAAGCTATTTCTTCAAAATTTATAATCAGGGTGTGCAAATATTACACTGGAAACTCACAGAAAGGAAAATTATCAGGATTTACAGGTGAGCTGTTAATAAAGGTTTATAATCCATCAGGTTTAAATCCCACCCATTAAGAATTTTCAAAACACACTTTCATTGCAGTCTCTTTCCAGGTGTTTTGTCCCAGGCTAATCTCATGGTCTGGTGAAAGGTGGCAGACGTGATGGGATCAAATTAATGTTGCTTTATCTAAGGATTGTTAATGACTCATTGCCAGTATATCTAAACCACAGACACCTAATCTAATTACAGCAGAAGAGCTGTGTCTTTATGCCCTGTGGATGATCTTGGTACCTTTTGTACCTCCAGCTTCTTCAGCAGTCCTCATCCTCTCTCCTGAGCTCCTGATGGGTTTGTCTTCTGCTCGTTATTCATATTTTAATGTCTGTTGTGGGTTCTTTAGGACGGGACGCTTACCATTGCCCGCTTTGCCCAGTGCACAAACGAAAGGAGGCTCGTAACTAATTAGCCATTCTGATTACTGGAGCACATGTTTGTGTTTCCACCCAGGGCTTGAGGGCATGTGTTTGAGCTATTACAAATGAGAACCCAAAGCAATCTTCCCTCCTCCCCAAAGGAATCGCGAAGTTGGATCAGTTTTGCATCACTTTCCTGGTCTTCAAGCCATCATTTGCCTTTTGGCAGACGGAGCACAGGATGCTGGCATGGAGTTCGGAGGCTGACAGCTCTGCTGGTCGCCAAAATACGAGGGGCTCTAGAGAGCCAGAACAAGCTATGAAACTGTATACCGTGAGTAAACACACTCAGCACACACTCACCCCATTTATTGCAGAAAAGACCTACCTTGGCAATCCATCTCAAGGTAAATGATAATTTTTGTGTAGCTTGCAATTGAATCGAAATGGCCACTGCTTGGCCAGCTTGCTTTAGTCAAGAAACTGTTGTCTTGGAAGAAGCTAGATCCCCCAGCTCTGGAACCACTCAGAAATGGATGCAGTAACAGATGGAAAATTCTGATTACTCCAAATTTATATCTATGAAGGCTCCATTTTAATTACATTCCACAGTGACAGAAAACCAGACCCCTGCTGTATTATGAATTACTTTCTAGTCAAATTTACTTCTCATTGATGACATTAGTTTATGTGAACAGAAATTAACATTCGATTTCTTTTTCTCTTTCACAATTTCTTTTCAGAACAAAACCACTTTCATTGGGAAGTCACCATTGGATCAAATTATATCTGGGGGAAAATAAAAAAAAAAAAACAACCACCAAACAACAGCCCTCCTAAGTTTTGAAGTAATATCTTCCAAGAGGAGGGGAAAGCAGAAATGCCAAAAGAAATTTGGGCCATTAGTCAGCCTTTTCCAATTATTTATGATGAGCAATTTATCCACTCTTTTTAATACTCTTATGGGGAAAATGCATTTTCCACAAACAGATCAACAATTTAATATTTATTTTTTCCTCAGCTTAAATCTTCTTTTTATTGCTTAACACACATCTGTAGACAATATATCTAAGCCCCTGAGTTTGTCATTTTCTTTGCAAGTGCAGTTGCTTTCATGGGTAAAAGATTTATTATAGCAATCTAAAAGATCAAGAAACAACAAGATCTAATGACTGGACTCTAAAGCTGGATTAATTGACTCTGGATATACTGCATAATTTTCTCTTTTCTTTTTTTTTTTAGTACAGTTAGGGCAATTAGTCATTGGGAGATAAGGCAGACTGCCTATCATTGCAAATCTCTAAGACAAGATTTTCTAAAATACATATTTCAGCTAAGCCAGAAGATGGGAGCTACCTGTCAAACTCCATGGCCTTTTGCGCGTAGAATGTCAGATTAGATGAGCATAATGTTCCCTTTTGCCCTTAAAATTTACGAAGTATTTAATTCAGAGTTGATCTGTACTAGTCACCTAGGTCAAATAATAGGTCAAGCATTTGTGAAAAACCAGGGAAGCAGATACAAGCCTCCGCACGGGGCAGAAAATGGCAATCTTCACCCTGCGAAGTGCTTCAGCCAGATCCTCAAAATGATGACCAGAAAGCTGAGGGCAACCTGCAGTTCTGATACAGCAGCTCGACTGACAATTTGAAGGGAAACCATCAACACCGGCATGAAATACCATCACCTCAGATGGCAGGTTAGAGATGCCGAAAACATGCTCGGGTCCTTTGCTCATTTTTAACCTGTAAACTAAACATAAATTTGCAACTGATACATAACAGAAAAAGGAAAAAAAAAAAAGATCAAACAAATCCCAACACCCCAAAAAACCTATTAAAACATTATTCCAGAGTGCATAAACAGAATTACCACCATGTTTCTGCATAAGGTGGTAACAACTTCTCCTTTGTGCCTAGTGCCGGTGACACATCTGGAAAGGTGTTCAGTTGAAACACCTCATTATCAGAAAGAGCTGGAGGCACTTCAGAGGCATCAACTCAAACAATTAAAGAGGTAGGAGGACTGATCTGGGAGGAAAGAGCCTCTGAATAACTTGGGAAAGTGATGACTAAGGCACCGTGTTGGCTCTTTGTGACTTTTATGGGAGGTTTTGCAGAGGTTTCAATTGGATCTTGATGAAGGACAAAGATATGCTAATCAATGGCAAATGTTCAAAATGTGTGAAAAAGAGGACGAAAAGGAATATTTAGCCACTGCACAGAGTAGAAATTAGGTGGAATTAGAAGGGAAAACATAGAAGCGAACTTTCTTAAAAAGTCAGAATTTATAACAGGTAAATGATGAAGAGAAAATGGGTGGAACAATCCTATGAAACAGAATACACTTTTTTATGATTTTAAGTTAACTTCACTCATGGCAAAAGTATTAGGAGTTGACACGACATAGCCTGGAAATTGAGATTTCCTAGCCCTGGGAGATGAGCCTGGATAAGGCTTTGAGAAATTTTCAGTTGGTAGTGGGAGTCCAAGTCCAGATTGCAGTTTGTTATCTCTGTTGCGAGTCAAAGCCTCCTGACCTGAGTGCATCCACAACAAGAGATCTTCAAAACCACAAGGTCCTCTTTCCCACTTCTTTCCCTATCAAAGCTTCAGAGCAAATACGGAAAGGTGAAAATGCTTTCACCTCAAAAACACGTAGCTAGGTGCTGCCATGGAGCACGCTCTGCTACTGGAGTCAGCAGAAAAGGGGGATGACTTTTTGATAAGATCCCTGAATATAAATATATACATACATGTATAGTTGCCGAACAGATTTTAGAAGGTTGTGCCTTACTGCCCATTATGGGAAAGTCTGCCTTCTATGTATGGAGATAAATTCAGCGTCTGGTGAACAGTGAGCTGCACGTTACCTGAACTTCTGACCTGTTCAGCGAAAAAGTGTCGTGGCAGTTCTCATCTTTTGCCTCCTTATTATCCATTGTTTATGTACTCCTATCCAAAAGACTCCAAATATTTAGATTAGGAACAATGAGGAGTCAGAGGAAGGAAATCTAGTCCAATATTTCTTTCCATTGAGATTAATTATCCTTATTTTTCTCTGGGATTTTTTTGGGTTGGTTTTTGGGTTTGTTTTGGGGTTTTTTTTTGGTTGTTGTTTATTTTGTTTCATTTTGTCTGGAGGGTCAGCACTACAGAAAAAAAATGACCAGCTCTAAGAAGAGGCAGTTGTTATCAGCTTAATGATCAGTGAGTAACTGGATCCTGCAAGGACCCAAGGGCTCTCGGTTCAACAAGAGTCAATGACTACTGAAGATACACAGCCTTTCTCAGCATTGATCCTTATTTATACAACTCAGAAAAACCCTGAGAGCAGGAGAAGCCAGGTTGATGGCAATAAGGCATTTATGGCCTTGAGAAGCTGCTGGTCCCTGGTCGCCTGGAAGTAAAGCCTCAAGTTTTCTTCTGACTCTGCAGCCGCTGTGAAGATACAGAATGTCAGTGTTGGATACAGAAATATTTTAATAGCTTTAATTATAATATAGAAATATGTTGAGCTCCTTTTGTACGCATCCTCCCTTTTTCAGCACTTAGCCTTCCTTTTTTCCTCTGTGGAGGTGCTGGATAATGCACGTAATGTATTAAAGCGGTTCTTTCCAAAGAAAGAAATGAAGCAGAATGCGTGAGGAAGGAACGGGAAAAATGGTGAGGCACGGAGAAGTAACAAGCGAGAATTGAAGAATAAATTGCAAGAGTCTTCTAATAATATTTTATAGGAGAAAAAAAAGTAGTCATCACGCTGATATCAAAGCAGTCCATCCGTTTGGGTTGCATGGAAGCAACCCCCAAATAAGGAGTAATGATTAAACGATTAGTCTGGTAAGGTAAGAGCCCCCATGCCAAGTCAGCAGAGCTTCTGTAGACCTCTCTCTGTTTCATGTCAGCCAAACAGTACGGACATGTTGACACCTTTACCCCAGTGATGCACCAGCCTCTCTACTCCAAGCCTCTGGTGGTCTTCTGTATCATTCTCTAGAACCAGCAAGCCCTTAACCCCAGTGTATACTTCCTATATGTCCTACTGGGTCCATCACAGCATCTACCCTCCCTCCAAGCACCCCCCCAGCAAAAATCTTGAATGTGCTGGTGAAACCTTCTGCCACACAATAAGAAAGGGAAGGCTCTGTAAGTGATGACCAGCCATGGTGTCTATCCTGGTCTTCTGGAAACTCTGGTGAACCATCCTAAGCACTTTCCTCCGTGCCTTAGGGCAAGGAGTGTGAGCAAAGATGGGACTTTATTCTGAAAACGCTAACCTTGCAGAAACTGGATGCACTGAGAATGAAAAAAGGAAAGCTTATGTCCCTCTAGACTTGGGTGCCAGCCTGGTCGGTCACTTCACAGAGCAGGACCATACTGAGCACATGGCCTGTGACCTGCTTTATAATGCCTGAAAAGGGAGCTCGCGCAGCAGACCAACAGTGTGAGGAAGGGGCTGTGGAGAGACCAGGAGGAAGAACGGGCTGGAGCGTGTTGAACAAACAAAGAGGAAATCACATAATCGGGGAGAAGAGGTATGGCCCTTGGCAAGACCTCTGGTAGTAAAATCTATGTTAACAATATCACCTTGTAAATTTGTTGAATGCACGTAACTCTGCTTCCTCTGGATAATATTTTTATTATGAAAAAAAAAAGCCTTCCTTAAAAGATAAATATGTTTCAAAGGAAGTCTGAGTGGAGTTTTAACAGATCACACTTAAATTTTTATAAAAAGAAAAGAAACACAACATTCAAACATTGCTTGGGGAACAAATGAGAAATTTGTGGGCAGCTGCAAGTCTTCTTGTTTTCTTTTCCAAATTAACAATGAAGAGGCCAACTCAGTTTGCTTTCCTGATATTGTAGCCAGGGAACATTTCTTTTCATGCAGGTTGGCTGTTGCTTGGGGGGATATTAAACCATTTGCATTAATAATAATCAAGGACTATCTACCATCAAAACAAGTCATAGACTCGACAGTCTGATTACATCATTTTAGAGAGAGGAAATGAAGTTTAGCGCTTGTTTAAACATAGTGAAATGAATTTAAGAAGTTACTAAAAAAACATTAAAACTCATCTCCCACTCATTCAGTTTCATTATGGATAAAAATCAGCAGACTGGGAGAGAGGAAGGGTCTTAGATACCCTGATCCTTGTGAGTATTTTGTGAAGAGTGACTCATTTAATAAAAAGTGCATTTCAATTCAGACAAATGAAAGGTCCTCCATCTAGGAACCAGGGATGCAGACCATACTTAAAAGGCAAGGGTAGGCTACATTGAAACAAGATCTAAGGCTTCTTCCTGGATAACCAACTGAAAAGAAAACGTTAAAAAAAAAATGTGATGCTGTAGCAAAGGATGCAAATGAAATTTTTGTGTGCTTAAACATCAAGTCAGAGTATAGAACTGCCATTAGTGATAGAACTCGTATGTTTTTTCCTGGACTGTTTCCAGCAATCACACTTCCAAAAAAAATTATTAATTAAGAAAGATTTTGGAAATTATCTTAAAAGGCTAATCTAAGATAGAGAAACATTCCTTTAAGGGGAAATCATAGTTTCCTAATCTACTTAGTGTACTTGCAGATGACCGACAGTTGACCTGGTCATGGGTTATACGCACTTAGAGAAGGAAGAGCTTTCTGATGGTAAACTGATCTTTAATTTAGAAGAAGCAAAAACAAACAAAGTGTACCAGCCAGTGTTTAGAAGATGAAACCAGATAAATTCAGGCCAAACCTTTAGCGTGATTAGCTCCTCAAAGAGTGTATCTAGATTTCATGTTAGTTCTTCATCAGTTAAACTATTTAACTTAAGACTGAGCTACAAC
Source organism: Burhinus oedicnemus (assembly GCA_008921705.1). Classification (NCBI taxonomy): domain Eukaryota; kingdom Metazoa; phylum Chordata; class Aves; order Charadriiformes; family Burhinidae; genus Burhinus; species Burhinus oedicnemus. The sequence goes on along the minus strand of VFFE01007640.1, from coordinate 2,413,754 downwards.
ATGCCCATTTGAAAAAGAAAAGACACGCAAGCAGAGGTTGTAGAATTGGCACAGAAATTACTGAGTAAGTGCTGTGCTACAGGATAGCACAAAACTGGAGGAGATCTACCAGAGCATCAGGTCTCCTGTGGACAACTATATCACGGAAGGATGAAGCAAGGAGGAACTGAGGGTGTCTTTACTGTTGCTGAAGCCCTGGCAGCTCATCCATTCTCCCAGCACAAGACTGTGGATTCCCTCCAAGTCCTTGACCCCGAGCTCCAGACACAGCTGGAGCTGTGTCTGTGCACTGTGCAAAAGCCGAGGGACTTGTGCCTCTTTCCACCCCCACCTCTGCTCTCCGAGGGTGTGCAGTGGCAGTTACCTGTCCCAGCGCCTTGCCTGGGGTCCCCCCATGTCCTACCAGGCTTAGGGAGGAGATGCTCAGCTCTCCCACCACCCACGTGGTGCATGACTGCCCCTTGTCTTCACGTTCCCTTGTTGGAAAGTCAGAGCAGAGGATCACACTGATTCTCATTCACAACTATTTTGCATGCTTAAAAATTACAATTCAGCTTTTTTTTCTTTTACTCGGGTACGGTGTGGTTTATACTTAATGATTCAGCCCAGAGTAGAAAAAAAACATCTTTTCAGAAAACTACCCTGATGTGTTGATGCTCACTTTTTTTCCTCATCATCCATTTAGCATTGACAGGGATTAGTACATCTTGAAAATGTATTGTTTAACCATAGCAGATAACACATTTTCAAATAATACAATTTTCACCTTTAGTCGGTAAAAAGTGGTGATTAGAAATATGTTAATTATCTGCTACACACTGCTTGTTTTTGCAGTCTAGAAAAAAGCCCATCTCAAGCTACATTTACAGAATGAACTTTAGAGAAGCATAGAGATTATGTCAGCTTTTACATCACCATTATTCTTACAGGCTGAGGTATCCGAAACAAGTCCAGTTGTAGCTAAAATTTTTCTTTGAAGAGCATAGCTATGCTGAACAACTTTGGATGTTTGTAGTTATGGAGTTTTCAGTATTATCAGAAATATTTCAAATGTAAACATTTTTTTCTGCACTATTTGTTTGGAAGACAAAAAAGAAAATAGAGATTTATCTGATGTGTGTATGTGTGTGTGTGTGCATGTGCATGAATATGTATGTGTACACATTTATAATTTCATTTTTTACTTCTTATACGTCCTAAAATGATACCTCTCCTACAGACATCTTTTTCCAGGCCTGTAACTGACTATTAGTAATGTTAAAATAATCCATTACTCCATTCATCCATTGTGACAAAAACAAGTTTTACTGAGTAGTAACGTGCGATCCTTTTTTCTTGTTGGATAGAAGGAAAAAGCTCAGACAAAAGCTTATACAACTCTCTAAATATGAATAAATTATTTTGCTATGGCATAATAGGTGTATTATGCAACTAGAAGCGATTATGAACCCGCAAAAAGGTTCTTATCCACTTTAGTTAATCCTCAGTAATCCATTTGATTAGATTTGGGTTTTCTTGTTAAAAACAGATTCCACAATGATGGGAATGTTTTAAAAACAGAATAGCAAAAAAGGGCTGACGTTGTATATATAGAACCTGCTATAGCAGTTTCAAATACTGCAACCAGGCTTTGAGTAAATTCTTTGGAAACACTTCTAAGAACAAACAAATATATTAACGCTTTTGGTTTCGGACATAGGCCACCACATTACAATGAAATACTGTATTACTTTACAAGATGAAAATAGCACAAAAGATTTTGACCTTCCAGGGAACACACAGAATCACCCTGGGACGTCCAGGTCAGCTGCAACCGGACTCCCTCTCAGAGACTCAAAATGATACAATCTTTATCTCTCTAACTTTTATCTACATCTGCACTTCAAAAAAAAATGATGATCTATCAGCTTTCTGCTCAGTCACATAAGCTGAACGGGTTTTGCATTCTTTCAGGGCTGGCTCTGAATGGAAAAGTTGTTCTGCTTCTGCACTCGCTATATATTTTATGAGTAATTACTCTCTTTTTTTTCCTTTTTGTAGGGCATGTGTGTACAGACATCCTATGGGACTGTGAGTAGACATGTACGTGTGTGCACCGTCACGTTCATGTATTTTGTAGGTACCCAAAGGATTCTTCTGCCCACTCCCTGAAAGGACCTCGTGTAGTCCAGCGAAGCCTGGAGGATGGGGCAGGATCCCAGGCTGTAAACCACGCGCTGTTCTTTGCCAAGGACATAAAACTTGATAGAGCCAAGTGGAAAACTTCACTCTAACGAACGTCGTGCTTGAAGGAAGGATTGTATTGATAGAGAGGAGTCGAAGATGAAAGCCTTTGGGCAGAGTGGCCGTTCTCAGGCCAGCTGATGTCTCGGCTTTACTGAGTAGCTACTGCTGCTCTGTCAGAGCCTAAGGGAGCCTAGGACAAGACAAAAATTGGGGTCTTTGCTACTACTTGGTTGTCTTGGTTCCATTCACCACTTTTTCCTTAATTTCGTACACTGACACCGCTGCTTCCATAAATTATCACGTTTTTATGGTTTTATTGCTAGCAAAATAAACTTTGATGACATATTTAAAAGATGTCAAGGCTATGAAAATGAGTTCGTATTTGCAGAATATTTTTAAGTTGTAGTATTTTCAATATCTTACAGCCAAAGGGGAGTCGGGGGGAGGGAAGTATTTAAATAAAAGTGACACAGTGAAGGTTATTCTGGCCACATATACCCACAGACACATGCAAAAATGACCTTGAAAGATGTCCCATCTGTCGGGTCTCTCCATCTGACTGAAGCAGGGAGTCGCTTTGCAGCCAGCCCGTGCTAAAAAGAATGAATTCAACACAAAATGTGGCAGGCAGCTTCTTGTCAGTCTAACTAATTAAAAAAAAAAAAAGAAAAGCAAACAGATGGACGAGCAACGACTCTTATTCAACAGGAATTTGGGCGCTCTAAGTGAGAAGACACTGTCATCATTTTCTTAGGATGTAAAAAGGATTGTCCTTAGAGATCTGTTTCCAGGTTCTAGATCTTAGAGCTTGATGCTGTTTCTGGTTGTCCCCCTGTAACACGTACACACACACACACATACACACCCCCCCATTGCTCTTATACTGAATTCTGCCTTGCAATGCAAGAGTAAGGGGCTGAGCGGTTCTTGAAGAAATGGGAGAGGAAAGAGCAAGAAAAACAAGAGATCACAAGTTTGATTTAATTACGCTGCTATTCTTAATCTTTTTTAATCCTCAGTTTATATATTCAGCTTTTGCACTAGTGAGTTATTACCACACCAACAGCGACGGAGGGAGGATTGCTAAGAGGAAGGGTGATCGCTTCGCAGGAGCAGCCAGCCTGAAAGCAGAAAAATGGAAGAGGAGAGGGATGCAATGCTTGAGGCTTGCTCTGAGATGAGGGTGGAACTAGGTGCAAGAGGCAGCGCACATGAAATGACATGAGCCAACATGAGATGCTGCCAGGGCGGGCTATGTAGGCTCCTCAACAGTGTGCTTCAAACTGGTGCAAAGCAACCAGATCCTGCAGATGATTTTAAGGATGAAAAAAGACAGAAGAAAAGGGATAGTCTATACCAGGAAGCAATGACGATTGCTTCATTTGCAGCAGCTTTGACAGAGTTAAGGGAGGCTAAAAGTGAAGTGAGGGTTACAGGAGCTGAACTGGAAAGGTGGTGGTTGAGTGTTAACCACACAGGCAATGAAACTTGGCTACTACTTTTTCAAAGGAGGATGAACCCTTATTCTACATGACATGACAAGAATCAGACACAGCCATGGATAGAAAAATTCTACATAAAAAATAACAACTAAAATAACGGAAACATATGCTTTACAATGCATTTTTTCAATATTCTGTCCACATAAACACGTAAATAAATGATTTCATTTGAACTTTTGGCATCTCTGTTAGAGACTTTATAGCGTAAGACATCAGTTGTGCAAAGACTCAGGGACATGTTTATGTCTATACATGGCATGATGTTTGTAGGGCTTTGTCCAGTGCATAGCAGTAAGCATGTGTTTAAGCCTCTCCAGGGCCGGAAGACTATCAATCCCAGGAACTCCAAAACTGATGAGCTGAACTGCCAAAGTCATGAGATTTGGCCTGAAAGTTATTAAAATTTTCTGTGTGAGCCTCCAAAAATTTGATTTTTGAACAGCCTCTTCCGACTTTGAGCATACGAGCCAACTCACAACAGTTTCTAGTGAGCGAGGCCAGCTTTCTAGTCTCTTTGGGAGCCCTCCCTAGAAGAACCAGCTGGGACTGAATCACAAAGAAGCTGCCAGATGGTGTAGACACCTTTCCCCTCCAAACAAAATACCCAATGAGAAATAATGATGTGCTTCTCTAACCTGCTATCTGCCAGCCCCTTAATATTGCAGCAGCTCACTATATATCCCTCTTCCCTCCACAATTCCGGTTTGAGATTCTGTAGAACCGTAGAACAGTTTGGGCTGGAAGGGACTTTTAAAGGGTACCTAGTCCAACCTCCCCCCTGCCATGAGCAGGGACATCTTCAACTAGACCAGGTTGCTCAAAGCCCCATCCAACCTGACCTGGAATGTTTCCAGGGATGGGGCATCTCCCACCTCTCTGGGCAACCTAAGCCAGTGTCTCACCACCCTCAGCATAAAAAATTTCTTCCTTATGTCTAGTCTGAGTCTTCCCTTTTTTAGCTTAAAACCGTCACCCCTTGTCCTATCGCAACAGGCCCTGCTAAAAAGTTTGTCCCCATCTTTCTTATAAACCCCCTTTAAGTACTGGAAGGCTGCTATAAGGCCTCCCCGGAGCCTTCTCTTCTCCAGGCTGAACAACGCCAACTCTCTCAGCCTGTCCTCATAGCAGAGGTGCTCCACCTTCTGATCATTTTTGCTTCAATATATCAATTAATTTTCCATTCTTCATCTTAACACATTCCCAGTTTCAAGTCCGATATCAATAATAATGTGTTAACTCACGTACCCTGGAAGGAGTTAGAGGACCAGAACCATAGGATATACCCTGGGCTCCTGGATGCTTCCAACTCACACCTCTTTTTCTGTGCCAATACCATCAACTACTCTTTCTGCTTTACTCCTGGTAGTCCTGGAAGGGAGAGCGGAAGCTGCATCGTTTTCCTTGTAACTACTCTGAATACCTGCAGTATGATTAACCCTGAATATACTAAAATCATTAATTATTGTCCTGAAAATAACAACAAGTTATCAATAGGCTGCACTGGGATCATATTTTTAAATTTTCCTTTTATACATATCTGGAAGTTCAGGTCTTCACAGGAAATCATAATTTCAGAAGGTGCAAATTACAAAAAAAGAAAGATCAAATAAAACAAAATTTTCAGTAGAATCATGACGGTTACAGTGAATGTCTTGCCTGTGAAACCTCTATACAAGTCTTAATTTAGACAGATCAATGATTTTCAACACCACAATGGGATTTGTAGACAAGTTCTAACAGATCTGCAAAAGAAAACTGAGAGAAAGCAAGTGAAATGCAAATAGGTGACATCTCTTAGAGAGGAATACCTCCAACTGAAGATGTTAATGATCTTGAAATAAAAAAAGATTTAAAATCACTGGAATGGATTATTTTTGCTTTTACAGTCTGACTGAATATATTTTGTTCTCTTTAAAAACCAACAACACAAATCCCAGCAACCACATTTCAGTGAAAATCTGAAACCCAGATGTCCTGGTCCTGATTCCAGTTATCTGAGTGTTAAAATGAGAAATAACTTCATGAATGCCAGTGCAGTTCAAATCAGCATCAGCACTGTCATCTGTGGAGAAGAGAATATAACAGAATCAATATCTACAAACCTTGGAGTTTTATCAGTGTTATCATTAACAAGGCCAAATTGCGAAATCCTCGATCTGTTCCTCCTGCAGCAAAACTGTTCCTGACTTGTATGGAACTTAAGAACTGAGTTTGAACCTCAAAATTTGACCCAGACTTGGAGTGTCCCTGAAGTCATCACACAACCCTACCGATGGGATTTTCAGGTTTGTAACACTTATGTGGGTCAATCTGTGGCTAACAGCCTCCCATAGAGTCCTGGATCAGACTCAAGATCTGCCCTTTTATCTAAAAGTCCACAGAGAAACCTTCTGCCTTTAGGAACTGATGAATATGTGAGAGGTTAACAAACCTCTGCAGGACTACTGCGGACCTCATCATCTCTATTTCAAATGTGAGTCCACTGCATTCCCCAACCTAAACAGAGAGCCGTCTGCGCATTACAAAAAAAAGAAAAAACACAAAAAAACACACAAAAAAAACCCCCTTTCCAAAACCTTCCAAAATGAAACTGTCTCCTGCACATCAAATGCTCCCACTTTTCGAGGGGAGTGGTGGTGGTGGGAAAAGTGACAGGGAGAACAGGTCTCGATGTGGCAGATGTTAGTCATACTGCTTAATGCGCTACGGGAAAACACTCAGCTCGTGCAGTGATAAAGGCTGGGTACGGAGCAGAGCAGAATGAAATCTTTTCTTTTTCCATCGTGTTTTGGAGTCTACATCCTTTGCTCTCTCTCGAGCATGATGATCAGCTTTCTCTCTCATTAGGTCCAAATGTAATTTGACAAACATTCACACTTATTGATTTCATTCATTCGCTCAGCTGAATACACAGGACTAGGGAAATCATCCTGGGTGGCCCAAATCAAACATTTACACTCCGGTTTGCATATATGAAAGCCCTAAAAGCTCACAATTCCTGCGAGACTATAACTGCGACTGAATAACAACACAATCTCACTTTACTTCCCGCACTCTTTCTGCTCTCCTTCATGTTTCAGGTGATGGCTGTTGTTAATTATTTTATTATTTATTCAGCACAGTCAAGGTACTCAGCTTAACAAGACACAAGCATCATAACAATCCCTAATCCCTAAAGAGCTTATGTTGGTAAGAACAAGGATTACACGTTGCTCCAGCTCTCCTTCTGACTTATGACAGTTCCCTGTTTTTCTGTCTCTTGCTATGTCCTGAATCATTGGTGGAATCAAGGTGCCGCTTGCAACATTAATTGCATCATTACATGGTTAACAAAGACTGTTTGGCCAACAGTGCGCATTTTACAGGGCTGACCGTATTATCGCTGCGAGAAAAAAACCCAACACTCTCCATCAGACATATCCATTGTTGATAAGATTGAACATTGTACTCACTGATTTAAATTTCTTTCACACTGCGTTTACTTCCTGAAGGATTTGTTATAAGTCAATCAATGGCAATATTTTTTGTTCTCTGAATTTCTTTAAATTTAGGTCCTGTGCTCTGTTCCTATTATCCCTTTTTTATTAGTGCTTTTCATCACTAAATCTCCCAGCACTTCACAAAAGAAACCTGAGAGTCATTAGAGATGTTTTATGGATGGGGAGGATGAGGCAAAGGGTATGAACCACGTAAATCCTAGGATCATTTTACTACATGCTCTTTCAGAAAAATTAGCTATGTAAATACCTCAGGTAGTAATGAATACCATTGTGCTACGATTAGTTTTGAATAAACTAAGGCATCAGCTTATTCTCAACTTACTTTTCCATTGCCTGACAGTGAAAGTAATGTTTATATTCAGTGTTAGCATCACTAAAAGGAAGAAAATCTTTAGTTATTACCAGGCTTTATGTATAAATTCGTGTTGTGCAGGCAAAACAAAAAGACATTCATTTCAGTATCACTGATGGGACAGGCTGATTTGAGAGGGAAGATGAGAGTGGTAACTCCTGCCCCAAGTGTTGTGTAGTAACAGTAGGCTGCTCTGGATTTATTTTATTTTATCTTATTTAATTTAATTTAATTTAATTTAATTTAATTTAATTTAATTTTATTCTATTCTATTCTATTCTATTCTATTCTATTCTATTCTATTCTATTCTATTCTATTCTATTCTATTCTATTCTATTCTATTTTATTCTATTTTATTTTATTCATGTTATTTTAATCTGGTTTGGGGTTTTTGTTTTGCTTTGTTCCTTTTTTTAAACTTTTTTTGGGTGCATTATTGTATTGAAACTGCTTCAGACGCACAGGCTTTTATTTAGCAAATGTAACATTGACATAGCCATACCACAGGACCATCCTGAAGACAAAATTGAGTAATAGCTGAAGCCCAGTTCTCCTTTTCCATTAACCATCATGAATTTGTGTCTTAAAATAACTCCGTGGATTTCAGCCTTCCCTCCAAACCCTGCATCAGCCCAGAGCACACAGTAGACAAACAAAAGAAAAGCAGATTCAACAAAGACTGAGCAAAAATGAGAGGTACCAGTGCTGTAAATCTGACGTGCCATTTGAAAACATTCTCCTTTTTGCTCATTTCTGCAGGAATTCGTCCTGCCTCTTTTGCCTTTTATTTATTCAGCCTGCAAAGATGTTTTTTTCAGGTCAAGGGCTGTGTTTTATTCTCGTTGCCTAACATAAGAGGGACCCAATTCGGGGCATTTTTCTAGCGTAAAAGAAATGATAAACACTGTGGATATTAAAAGGAGCTTACTTTCAGGAGGACGCTCTGACAGTTAACAGAGCTGCTCCATCGTCTGTACTTTTGATTAAACCATCAGCAACTCTTTCTGCAGACACACGTGTGTGCAGACGTGCTACTTGAGAAACAACACGGGAGGAGAATTAGGAGGCCCCAGCAGCGGTTCCCAGGAAGGGGTGACTATATTTCGGCACAAGAGGCAAATCTCTAGAAAACCCAACCCAATTCCCGAGTCTACATCTCCTGTTTGCCAGCACGGAGCAGCAGAAGACGAGCCAGCGCCAGCCCGGGGACGCCGAACGCCGTTATCTCGCCGCTGCATCGTGGTTGACAAACCTCCCAGTGTCACATAACCGCATCGGCTCGTCTGGGTCTGCCTTGGGACCAGCTATATTAAGACACATCCTGCAGCCTTAGCGCCTTGGAGTTAAATTAAGATGACGAAGCCCAAGACGGAGACCAGAAAACGAGACAACCCGGACTGTTCAGCAGCAAAAAAAAAAGGCTGACACAGACACCACCTGCGGCAGGCGATGCCGAAAGCCAGAGCAGAAGGTTAAACTGCACGAGGAAACAAGGACAAGCGGCATTTGGGATTGCTCCAGAAATTGTGATTAAAACCTGAGCAGCACGGTGTGAGGGAAACCAGAAAGTAAGAGTCAAGGCGGTCTCCTGTCCTGGGTTAAAAAGAGCTGGAAAGGAAAAGAGAAGCAGTTTGGGAAAAGAGGGAAAAGATACATGAGTAAAGAGCAGATAAGATAACTGTAGGTATATCAAGGGTTAAACTAAACGCTTTTTTGCTTTAGCAACTGAGTTGAGTGGGAGAAGGGAATTCCTAAGCCTTTGTTTTGTTGTTCTTTCCACAGTGAAAAAAAAAAAAAAAAAGGGAAAAAAAGAGAGAAAGTGAGAGAGACTTCTTGTTCAGGATTAATTATTGAGTGCTCCAGAGCTTTATAATATATTTATATACTCCCTAGAGCTTGGCACGCTCTCTCTTTCCCTCTTTCTGTTTTACTGTGTCATCTCCATCCCAGTACTTTTCACTTAAATGCCTCACGAGACCCTATGTGATATCCAAAGAGATGGAGGTGCTGGGGGAAATGCTGGCACACCGTACAGCTCCCGCTGGCATTGCTCCAGCTACGGGCTTCCTGAGCACCTTCAAACAGCTTCAGAATTACTGAATCATAAAGTCATCAAGGTTGGAAAGGACCTTGAAGATCATCGAGTCCAATCATCAACCTAACACCGCCAAACCCACCACTAAACCACGTCCCGCAGCACCACGTCTACTCGTCTTTTAAGTACCTCCAGGGATGGTGATTCCACCACTTCCCTGGGCAGCCTGTTCCAATGCTTGATAACCATTTTGGTGAAGAAATTTTTTCCTAATATCCAATCTAAACCTGCCCTGGCACAACCGGAGGCTGTTTCCTCTTGTCCTAGCTTTATTCTCAGGAGGTTGGGAACATGGCTGCAGAGGCATATACTCATGCCAAAGCCTAATATTTAAACTTGCAGTTCATCTTGAAATACGTTGTATTACCATAATTCATAGAATCATAGAACAGATTGGGTTGGGAAGGACCTTTAAATGTCATCTAGTCCAACCCCCCTGCAATGAGCAGGGACATCTTCAACTAGATCAGGTTGCTCAGAGTCCCATCCAACTTGACCTGGAATGTTTCCAGGGATTATTACCCAGTGTCACAGAATGTGATTCGCTTGTGCCCCTTTTCTGCATGATTTGGTTTTTTTTCTTTGATCTTATCCCTGTCTCCCACTACAGCATAAGAAGCAAAAACAGATTAAAATGTTTTTGAAGACTGAAATGAGGATCACAGGAGGATTTTGATTAATATCTACCACACAAGAATTAATTTTATTAGATGGACGTGCTGCTGCTGGACAACTCGTATGACCTGGAGGACGGTGCAGAGGTTACAGTCGGTGGCCTGAAAGTGAGAACGGCTCTGCTTCCCGTGGCGAGGAGTGGGGACACAAGCGCTGATGTTTGCCACTGTTAATGAGCACTTTGGTGGTACACTGCCTCTCCAAAGCCCTAAGCAAACATTGATTAACACTTTCATTAATAGTCTTCCAATTGCAGAGGCAGGGAAAGAGGGGAAGAAGGTGAAGTCTTGGCCCCATTGACCTCAGTATTGGTTAGATCACTTTTGTGAAGCCAGAACTTCAGCCCAAAGTGGTTTTCTATAGACTACACTGAAAGCAGCTCATCTAAAAAGCATTCATATGGTTTCCCACCGTTGTTATGCTGGCAACAATCAGTGCCATGGTTTACATGGCCACTTTGTCATGCAGAACATTTAGAGATTTTTTTTTTGTGAATGCTCTAGATATTTGGTACAGCGTTAGGAAAAATTAAGAAAAATAATTTTGAATGAAGATGTAATCAACTCTGTTTGCTTGTTCTATATCTGGTGCCACATACAAGAAATATTGTAACTCTTCTTCCCTCGTATTGACATAAAAACAGTGTAGAAATATCTCTGAGACACTTGCTAGAGGTGTTTGTTAGGAATATTTCTCATTTTTAAAAATGCCTCATTTAAATCATATTTTACAAAACGGTGACATACAGAATTCACAGTGTTTCTATGTTAAGCCAGAGCTGGGCCTGTATGTTGGGTGTTGTGTACTTACATACACTTCAATATAGACTCGGGCTGCAATGACAGTACAAGGGTATGTTACAATCTATTAAACAAACGGCACGAATTTAAAAATTACACCATAAAGCATACAAATACCCAAGCGATAACAGCTTTATTGATCTACCAAAACAAGCACAGTTTACAAGTTATTTAACTTTTGCACTTAAAGGTAGGGAAGCTGTTGTAGTCTGTTATCTAAAGAACGTAGATATGGTTCTGGCAGAGGAATATTTACCCAAACACAAACTTCTGCAATGTGCAGATGTCTTCATCTGAGTTAGGCAACCTGGGCTTCCTTTGTGTTTCTCTGACTTCATGCAGAGGAAATATACCTCCAGAAGCAGAATCACTTCATCTTAAAACAAACTTCTGAAATAAGTTAGATGGATCTTATCTTGTTTTTCTTGGCTCACTCTGGAGGGAGTCCAATCAACCAGCTCTGATACAGTCACCTACACCGTAGATATCTAAACTTAGGGGAGGTGAATCTTATGCCTGGTAGCTTGTGATACTTCCCCAGCAGCATCTCAAAGCAACAGACCCAAAGTCTTTGAAAATACTTATCCTAGAAACAATCTAATTCAAACTGGCCAATGGAGAGAGGTAGCTACATCCAGACAACCACTCCGTCTGACCTGAGATACCATCCTGTGGAGTTACATTTCTCTCTTTATCTCCTCTGACTAGATAAGATACTTAAATTTCATGTGGCTACAGACAGGGGGAAAAAAAATCCCCCAAGGCTGAATGTCTTCCTACGGTTCAGTGAAGCAACAACTGATTTCAGTTTAATTCTATCCCACAATGTTTCGAGCAGCGTGGATCGGTTTAGCTTTATCCTTCCTACACCCTGCCTCTCTTACAAAGGACGCATCTCAATGAGTGATAAAAAAGTGGGACTTTAAAAGTAGGACTGCATTACTTGAGGTTACATTTTCAAAACACTGATGAGCTTGGATGGCTCAATTTTCAGCAGTCAAACTTGGATACCTGAAGAAGGTGATTTTTCAGAACTCCTTTTTGGCCCTGATAAAATATAGTGGCATTTATGAAGTATTTTGGACTGAGCACTCAAAAGAACTAGTTGTTTTGGAAATGCAGTCCCTAGTATCAGTAGCGCTTATGGATACCTGGAACAAGAATAAAACCCACAGCTCTACGTAAACATATTAGCACTTCCGTTATATCTGTTGCTTGTCAATATTTTAAAATTCAATTTTCAGACTCATGGCTGTACCCTGACTTAATTAAGACACACTTCTTTCTAAGTGTGTTTAACTTCTATAAAAATATTCTCAGAACAGACCGGAGAGGGAAATATTTTCAGTTATCATAAAATCAGCATAAGAAGTCTGGTATCCCACATGGGACTGAATCCATGTTAATGTGTGAGGGCAAACGGGGTAAAATAGGATCACACTCCAAAAAATACTCCTGAGAAGCCATCACTAGCTGTTATAAGAAGCATTAATCTTTACATTAATTTTTCAGACAGGGCTTCAAAAGATTCCCTACTGCCCTCACACATTCTTCTCAGCCTGCTTTCACCTTCTGCCAGCTGGATCTCGATGCAAGAAAGAAGTTAGACCTTTGGTCTCTTAGTTTTGTCGGCCTCAGCTACTTCTCTTGTCAACATAAATCCCTTGCAAATCAAGCAAAGGAAGCTGCATTTGTCTTGCTACAGGTAAGCAATGAAAAGCATTTTGCAATGAACCAGCGGGGATTGGTCCCCTCTCCGATTGTAATGTGTCTGTTACCCAGCTGAGACCAGAATCAGACTCTACGGAGTCATGCAACAGAGTTGGTCAGTGCATGTCCCCAGCTCAGCTGTTGTAACACAACAGATTAGCGCCGCACACTCCAATCCAGCTCAGAGCAAATCTTTACCATGTGCTCCTTTATATACCCTGCTCTTTTAAGGGCAACACCATGAAGTCTCTTTACTCATTCAAGTAATAACAGGTCTGCTGCCATTTCAGTTTAACTTCCAGGAGTCTGCGCATTTATGTTAGAGGACAAGACTCTATTCAGCTACAGGTCACAACGGTAATCCCTTTTAATACTTTTGATATATGAGGAACACATCTCCTATCTCCCTTTCTGATCCAGCTTTCAAGAGCAATGTAATGTCAGTATTTCATTCCCAATAATAATTTCCTTAATCACTGGGTTTTTCTAAGACGACCTCCCTGAGCTCTGCTTTGTTTTTGCGTTTGCTCAGTCTCCGTACAACACAGCTTGCCACATAAACGTATTTAGTCAGGCACTTCTCTCGCTCCATTGTCAGTAGGCTTAATGGAAGTGACCCATTCTCCTTCCAATGATAATTCTGGAGTGCATCCAACACATGGAAGACCAACTTCTGACTCCTCTTTTTTCCCCTGATGAATATACTTTTTTTTCCATCAGGATTCCTCTGGTTTTGTGTTTCATTCAGTACTTCAGCTCAGGGACTACTGGGACTGAAGTAAAATAATAATCAGCATAAGAAGAAGAATTAAAACCCGAGTACCACTAATAATGTCAGTTTTCTAAAAAGATTTTTTTTTTGTTTATTTACTTTTCAAAGCTTCTATTTAATTTAAAAGTCTTACAGAAAAAAAATCTCAAACAATGCCAGGCAGAGTTCAGCCCACGATAACACAATTCACGACTTCTTTGAGCCAGAAGAGGCTTGCATGAGCCAAAAAGAAAGCCTGATGGAAGATCTCAAATCCTGCCTCTTAGGCATGTCACTGCTGGTCTGAGCCAATAATGAGACTGAGATTTGGTGCCAAAATTGTCTCCAACACTTTAACACCTCAGTTTTTCCTTTGGCTGTAGACAAACGGATGAGCAAGGGTGATGTCCAACTTCAGCCTGGTTCAGCAAGTGGGAAACTTGGGTTAAGTGACCTTCTCAGCTTGTGGAAATGCAATTCATAGACCTGCAGAGTGCCCTGAGTACAGACAAGGCTGTTGAAGGTGTGCTACATCTCCCTGCTGAAGGTAGACCGACAGGTCGGAAGAAAGCAAGTTTTGGATGGCCAAAGGTAGAGCAAGAAGGGTTTGATTGTCACTCAGTGACATGAACACCTTGTGGGAGAGAGGAGCCCTCAGTTCCAGTTTCTGTTCTGGTTTCATGAGTCACATTGACACATTTCTGGCTGTACTATATGTGTAAAACAGACTTATTACTGTGGGTGCGGCACAGCGCTGACACAGCTAGAGAAATCTCAGATTTGGTACAGTTTCCCAAGTCAGGTTTCCCTGTGCCACTGTCCTTTGTGCAGCCTAGACAGCTTGTCATTTGATTTGATTTCTGGATGGCTCAAAGGGACGTCAGCACTAAAATTCAGTGTAAGGTAGGTATTAGGTGCCTGAATCTTTTCTGGTTGTAATCCTCCAGGCTTCACCTCTGATCATGCAACGTATTATAACATACTGAGAGAGAGATTGAGTGAATTTCCCAGTGTCTAACAAGTGTGCTGCTGGAGGAAGAGATTTAGACATTGCTGTCTGTCATTTCCATGAATAAACTACTGAGCTCTACCTCTTCATGAAGTGGATAACCTCCTAGGTGGAATCCAAAAAGGGTAAATGGAAAATTCAGAAAGAAAAAAAAAAAGCTAATTTTTGTATCAAAAAAAAATTGTAATAAAAATATGCTTACTATGCTACAAGATATGAATGATCACTTCGGGGAAGTGTTGGTACCCCTGCACTCAGCACTGGTGAGGCCGCAGCTTGAGTACTGTGTTCAGTTTTGGACGCCACAGTCTAGGAGGGACATTGAGGTGCTGGAGCGTGTCCAGAGAAAGGCAACAAAGCTGGTGAGGGGTCTGGAGAACATGTCTTCTGAGGAGCGGCTGAAGGAATTAGGATTGTTTAGTCTGGAGAAGAGAAGGCTGAGGGAAGACCTTCTCACTCTCTACAACTACTTGAAAGGAGATTGTAGTGAGATGGGTGCTGGTCTCTTCTCCCAAGGAACTAGCCATAGGACAAGAGGAAATGGGTTCAAGTTGCGCCAGGGGAGGTTTAGGCTAGACATTAGGAAAAATTTTTTCACGGAAAGAGTTATCAACCATGGGAACAGGCTGCCCAGGGAGGTGGTTGAGTCACCATCCCTAGATGTGTTTAAAAGTGGTGTAGATGTGGTGCTTAGAGACATGGTTTAGTGGCAGAGCTGGTAGAGTAGGGTCAATGGTTGGACTAGATGATCTTAAAGGTCTTTTCCAACCTAAACGATTCTATGATTCTATGATTCTATGATTTGATTTGTCCTCTTGCATAGGCAAATATGGAGAAAAGATTAACAAGATATGGTAAATATAAGGAATAGATTAATATATTTAGATTCATTGCCCTGGTTTATGTGTACTTCAGATCTCAGCCTAGGCTGATAGCTTTTTTATCATTCCAAAGTGTTCACAGTGGAGATTTTTTTCCCAATCACAGCTTTCAAAATACTATTTTAATCAGGAATGCTCAACTCCATCCTTCCAAAGTGGAAACAGCGTTGGAATTCAACACATTTCATTGGCTCATGGAACTTATTATTCTTTGTCAGCAATTTTAAACTGATTGTTAGAGAAGGCTGAATAACATTTCTGTACTGGGGTTCTGTGAACCAGGGTGACATAGCATTAACACTAACCATGCTGACACGCAGGGTCAGTCATCCCCTGTTGCCAATGAAAAGCTTGCGTAACCACCAAAATAAAGCATTATCCCAATAAATAACAAATGTATCTTATAAATTACCCCGATTTTCGAAAGCGTTTTCACCTTCACAATCACGGCTTTTATATTCTTCGTGTTTCTTTTTGTGTCTTTCTTCTCCTTCTCTTTATTCAACTCTCTCCCTTTTTTTGGCCTTTCACATTTCTTTATTACAGAAACTCCTAGTTTCCCATCTTGGGGTTTACCTTTATCTCGTAAAAAGAACAATAATTTCAAAGGGAATGATTGCATGAGAAAGTCTTAGACTCTAGCACAGCATCCCAAATAAAACGGAGGTGAGAAATGTGCATACCTCAAAGACATGTTGATAGGCCGTTGATTCAGTAAAATAAACACTGAGTCCATGGCTCTGTACATTTGGGAAGTTTTTCTTCCCAACTAAAGAATATAGTTCAGATACGTTAAACCCCCCCCCCCCCATTCCTTAGATTCTGCCAAATCTAAATGTGCCATAAACATATGAAGCAGAATGGAATCAGCCCTCAGGAAGGATGTTTAACACCTCTGTTCTTCATATCATCTTGTCTCTCCTCGATTCAGGCAAACTGCAAAAAGCTCACTGCCAACCTTACAGGACTCTTATGCATCTGCGTTTAACCGAGCATCTTTGTACGAATGATCTTCGCAACAGCTGGGTGCTGTAGGCACACAACTACTCCTTGTTTTACGACTGGGAAACTGAGTCATGGTGAAACTCAATGGCTTGGCCAGAAGTCACTCAGAGAAAACAGTGGCAGAGCCAAGTGTAAACCTGATGGTCTGAACTCTGTCTCTATCGTGAATCAATTGATTATATTTTCTCTCTCTTCTGTCATTCTACAAGGACACTCTAAACATGTTGAATTATGTTTTGACACTTTTGAAACATGACTTTTTTTACTAAGTTCTTATATATTCCATTTGTACCATCTGCAGAAATTCTCAAAGCTGCAGTTTAACTTGGCTTTTGTTGTATTGCACTGAAATAGAGAAGATTTAATGAAACTCATATTCCATCCCATTCATAGCGAAGCATGAATCTTACTTTACAGTACAACAATTAATATCGATTATATTACTTGAAAATGTAAGAGACTGCACATATATATTTTCCATGAATCAGTGTTTTAGCAAGGACCTCTATTTATTATAGCTGCTGAATATGATCAAAGAAGTGAATCTTTAAAGTAAATAGTTCAAAGTATGAAATTAAATACCAAGATTCATTCTTCCTAGAGGAACGACACTTATATCTGTCCGGCAGTGTGGAGAGAAAAATCTGTTGGTAAGAATAGCTCACAGTTACAGGGACAGTTTGGAACATGGCATAGAGGGTTTAATTTTTTGCTAATTGTGTAAGTCTGGGCAAACTACGGTGTCGATTTCTCCGTTAGTCAAATGCAAGTGGTGCCTCACAGTACATCTTTACTTCAGAGGAAGGGAGTGACAATTTACTCAAAAAATTTGAGCTAAAGGTATAGACATGACCATTCTCACACTGGGGAGGTTGCCTCTGGTGGAACAGGCAATATAGCAGGAAAAGGAAAGGAATAAGACACATTGTGAGGGATCCACTGGAACAAGACTAATGAGGCAGCTTGGACAGGCACAAGGGTAAATTTTCAGGAAGACAGCAGACAGTGCACAAGCAGGAGTGGAGGATGCTATGGGTGTCAGAAGCTGTTGAGTTGAGTCAGTCTCAGACCATTTTTCATCTCAGCATCTATGTTGAAAGACACCAGCTCAGTTAATTTGGTGCTGCCGCAAATTTTCTATGCATTTTCTCCCCTCCCTATCATTCCATCTCCTTCACTTCATCATCCTGCCGTGCGTATTGTGAACCGCACATTTCAAGGAAGCAGAATCAGACATGGCGCTGGAATGAGGTGCATGATCCCTTGAAGGAAGTTCTGAGTCCCTCAGAAGTCAGTGAAGCTCTACCAAGATACCACCTGCAGGGATTTTGTGGCATAGATGCACATACAATGAGGTTGGTTGTTTTCTTTTTTTTTTCACTAGTTACCCAGTTTAACTGTATTTTGGTTGTGTCAATAATCCACACCCGATTCATAACAGCATAATGATTGTATCTCAGAGAGCCAGCAGTGTTTGAGATCCTGTGATTCAATCTCACAGTGCTTTCATACCGTACATTTACAAAATACAGACCAGCAAACAATTTTAATTGTGTTCCAAGGAAGCCATGCTAGATGATGTACTCATCTACAAAAGACAGAGTAGTAAAACATCGTAGTCAATCACCTTCTTTTTTTCCCCTTTTTTTTCTGGTTAGAAAAAAGAACCATCTTGATAAAATTAATAAGGCACCCATACAACATGGTCCTTCTAAACATCGGAGTGCCCTTTAACACTAATAAAACAAGTCATTGACTGTGTCAAAGCGTATTGCGATTGGTGTAATCCAAGACAGGACTTCTACCCTCTTTTGGGAAGACCATGCTTTTGGCAGAGCCAAGTTGCTGGAGGTGACCCTACCAAACACAGCAGTTCAGATACCATCCGTAGAGATCAGCAGTGAACAGACAGCTGTCGATCAAGAGTATCACCTCTCTGCTGACGGTGGCAGAGAGTATTTGCCAAGGGTCAAATCCAGACTGCTGGAACTCCAGCACAGTGACTTAGCCATGAAACCATCCCATTTCTCACTAAGCCGAGTAGGAGAGGGTTAGGAGACAGGTTTAAAGGAAGCGGGGAGGACATTTCTCCCAACAACTCAGATTTCATAGATCACAGCCGAAAAGAAGCAGGAGGTTTCTGGCTACGCTGCATTTAGATCAAAGGCTCTGTTATAGCTTATATGATTAATGAAAGATGAACAGCATTCCAAAGATTAACAAATTTAATTCCTGAGAGTGTAGCAGTTATCTGTGTGGGCAGATTGACCTCTAATCTCTGACTTGGTGCTGGACCGTGCCACTCTCATGTTTCCTCTTTCCCTCCCCTCCACCGCCACCTTCACGCCGGCAACTGAAAGATGACATTGAGTCGATGGGTTCAGCACAGGAAGATAAAAACAATGTGAAAGGATGGAGATTGGGAGCTTATCGGCCAAACAGGACACAGGATATAAAAAGTAATCAACTTAAAGCTCTTATCAACATGTCTCCTGGGAACAGTTTTTCTTTAAAAAAAAAAAAAAAAATCTGTCATTGCTCAGGAAAAATTATAGAATTATTTTAAAGCACATTCATCTGATATACTCTGTGTTGGGGGGTGTATGTGTTTCCTGAGGAGCGCACATGCTTTGTAATTTGAGGTGTTTTAAGCCAAGGGAATCAAGTTATCATGTGCAAAAGGAGTATATTTAAAAGAGGAACCCAGACATGACATTTTCTGTCATTTTTAAGAAGTGAATGGGAATGCACTGAAAAGGAATGCACACACTGCAATATGTTAAGAATTTAAACAATTAACAAAATATTTAGACAAATTACATATAATTATGTGCTAAAACAAAATAGCTGCCTGTAAGATCCTCCCTACCGGCATTCTATATAGCTTCATTTACAGAAGTGTTTCTTTGAAAAGGTTTTGAAATCTTACAGAGAATCCTGTAATCTGATTATAGCAAACAACTCTCAAAGTGGAATATTTTTGGATTTATGTTGTTGTTGGATTCAGCTTTCAGGATTAATAATTTTCAGTTTACATGCCCACTCTAGTGCACATCCAGCCTCTTCCCCACCACTAAGAACCTACGTTTCTTAATCTATAGAATATCATTCCACTCATTTAAACCATCTCCTGTTCATCAAGGGGAAAAAAAGTTAGGTGATGTTATTTCATGTATTTTTTCCAACTATCCAAGGGAAATAAAGCCTTTTGCATTAGCTTTTTTTTTTTTTTTTGAATGAAAAATCTATGGGACATGTGAGTGCTGGTTTTACGATGAAGGCAAAATGCTTCCTAAACAGGTAGATAATATGAGAGCACTAAAAGAGCAATAATAAGAAAACATAGTAGAGAAATACTATCACACAGAAGATGGTGCAATAAAGCCAGAGAGATACTTTCAACACTGAGACCTTGATTCCATCCTGATTTCATCATGGCATTTGGCATAGCTTGCTTGGGGACAGGTTGAAGGCAAATTAGGCTTTATGCCGCATTTGTACTCCAGCAATTCGTTTAGTTGCCAGCATAAATTAGAGCGGCCTTAGGGCTGCTCCAGGTTATGCTTAGCTTCCTATGCCCAGATTCCAGACTATGTTGTGGTTTGGGTCCTGTGCTGGCCAAGAGACCCTTATGCATTGGAAATCCACCAACACCATAACAAAGTATGCTATGATTTTCTTAGTATTTAAATGAACTTCTTCAGTCAGAGAGGTATCTTATCTGGATACCACAAGACAATCTCGTTAGGGAAGGACAGAACTCCAGAAGAGGAGAATTCCGTTTCTTTTAGTCACAAAAAGGATTTGCACAGCACATACCACAGCTTTGCCTGGTGATGGTGCCTTGGCTTTCATGTGCACACAATGAGACGTTCATTTAGGCTGGAGTTCTGCAGTAGGTGTGTCCTTAATACTCAATTGCTTATAGAATCATAGAATCATCTAGCTTGGACAGGACCTCTAAGATCACTGAGTCCAACTATCAACCTAACGCCGCCAAAACCACCACTAAACCATGTCCCTAAGCACCACGTCTACCTGTCTTTTAAATATCTCCAGGGATAGTGATTCCACCATTTCCCCGGGCAGCCTGTTCCAATGTTTGATAATCTTTTTGGTGAAGAAATTTTTCCTAATATCCATCCTAAACCTCCCCTGGTGCAACTTGAGGCCATTTTCTCTTGTTCTGTCACTTGTTACTTGGGAGAAGAGACCAACAACCACCTCTCTACAACCTCCTTTCAGGTAGTTGTAGAGAGTGATATGAATATTTAAAGGTAATGAACGTGAAATTAAAGGTTTAACGATCTTATTTACACTTAAAAGACCTTGAGAAGGATCAGGAAGAAGCCAAGCTATCTAAATTGACCAGTTGCTGAGCTCAGAGGAACATCTCCCACACCTTCTCTTGCTCTGGAGCAGGTACCCTGTGATAGCAATGGTGGATGAACTAAAAGAGACAGGCACAGTGATGTAGGGTGTGCCTACACTCACAGGCAACAAAAATATCTGTGCTTTGGGCTATCCCAACAGGCTTGGTCTAGGTGGACCCTGAAAAAATGAAGCAACAACTGGCTAATACTTTCTATGGTTCCTTTTTCGTAGTAGCTCCGGGCTTTCCTTATGACTTCTTGACACATTGAGATATATGCATATGTATATGCATATGTAATTTGAAGTAAATTCACCAGTTTGAACTACCCATTTCTATGATGCTTCACCATGATCAACTTGGGTCTAGTCTGCAGATCATAGCTGTCAAGAAGAAATCCTCCCACTTCCACTGCAAGGTGGAATTTTCTGCAGAGACAAAGACATCTAGAAGAAGGTGGGTTTTTTTACAAACTGTCTAGCAGCTGCCTTATTATATCCTAGTTTTTTTAAGAAACTGAGAGTTCAGTCCTCATTACTGCAAACTGTGGAAACAATATCCATAATCTCAACTATTAAGGAACAGGGAAAAAAGTTAATTATGTACAATTACAGTTACCTTCACCTCGTTGTGCTTTAATGAACTACAAGAGTTTAATTCTGTACACATGACTTTTACAGAGGTGAACAGACTTGAGACAAACTTAAGAGTGACCTGTGAGTCTCCAGAGCGAGAGGTGGTACAGGGGAGAGCAAAGGTGGCAGATGAAATCGTGGTGAGGGAGCACATTGTTTCTCAGCCTCTTCACATTTGGTCCCTTCTCCTCTCAGCTCTGTATTGGCTTAAATTATTGTTTTCTTGCATTCACTTGAAAACAGGCCAAGCTTTTTAAATCGTGCCAGAGAAATATTCTTTTCATTTTTTGCTCGCTCTTATGGCTTTGGATTTTTAGGTTTGAATGAAGCCAAGAAAATATGAACAAGCATTCAACTCAAAGCCACTCATCCTCTTCACACACCCCAGTGTGGCATTTGCCTCTGGACTAATCGAGTTAGTCCTGCTTTGCCAGCCGAAACTGAAGGCAAACAAAAGTCTCACTTCATTTAATTGAACCCCACTTACGCCGTCCAACAAGAATGCAGATACTCGATTTGTTTTTATATTTTTCCTATATTGCAATTACCTAAAAGTTCATATGTGTGTTGGGGATCCAGAATCCTAGGCATTTCCCAAACACCCAATAAAAGGATAGTTTCTGACTTCAAGAGCTTATTTTACAAGCGAGATCTCTGGAGGACAGTGATGCTGATCTTTCTGGACTTGTCTCTGTTGAGACTTTGCTGGCGGAACAGTCTGTAACTACTTTTTTTTTTTTTGCTTGTTTTTCTTTATCTAAAGTAAGTGCAAGTTTTTCTTTGTGCCTGTAGGAAACCTTTCATTGACCCATTTCCTGAACCAAGCAAACAGTCATCAGCTTATAATTGGGTGAATTAGCCACAGGAGAGAAAGCAAACTTTAAAATAATTGCTCTTTTTTCTCCTTTATATCAACATTTTTTCTGCAACAAGCCACCTGGCTCCAAATATTTGTTTTCAAGTCACCCAAATACAAAACTCACCAGACAGCAGACCCTGGAAGGTTCTATAGTGAAAATCTACTAAAATCACATCATCAGTTTTCAAAACCCATTGAAAAGGAAAAGATCGGCAAAGCATACCCCCATACTGTGCATCCTTTGGCTGGGAAAGTGAGCCCCCCTGCAGCTCAGAGCTAAGGAAGCAGGAATTTTACTCTTTAAATCACACGAAGTATACAGAGAGAGGGAGGGAGGGAGTGCGGGGAAACTAGTGCTGATCAGAGGAACGACTAATGGAACAGAAGAGTTTGAAGATGTCTGATCTCTTCTCTGCCTTGACTGCAGACAAACTCTCAGATGAATTATGGAACACACAGTGCTACCATGCCCCCCTGAAAGTTCAAGGAACAGCACAGTTGTGTACTCTTCACTGGGTACTCTGCCAATCTGCTACTTATTCTGCACCTACTTTACAGAAAGAGATATTTTATGTATTTTCCTTAGACAATACGTACTTATTTTTACCATTTTTCCTCCAATGTGCTCAGGGCAAGGATGGCGATAAAATATTCCTTGACTTTTTGCACCTGTGTAGGGAGGCCATCAGCAATTGCCATACTGCAAGTTCTGCTCTGTTTTAAACATTTCGGGTCCCAAGAAGGTTTACCTCCACCCTGCTGGTTGCCCACCTGCAGCTGTAGCAGTCATCTCACCTCACCTCACTTCACTTCGTCTGCAGGGTAGATATCTGCATGTAAGCTAGTTTTCACCTTCTCCTTCTTACAGTTGCAAGAAAGAAATAAAGTCCTCCTAGGGAATGATTCATTTGAGTGATTTCAAATAGCTACCTTATGGTGAGATAATTAGGCTTTAGAAAAGCCTAATTATTTCTGTTGACTATAAAGGGAATCTTGAAGATTGCTAGACATACAGAAACTGCCTCTGGCTTAGGTATTTCCTGAGCTGCAGATCATTGGTAGCTGGAGGAAAGACGGCTCCATGCTTGCTTTGTCCTTTTGCTTCTCCCTCAGCACCCAGCATTTACCGCTGGTTATGGGCCAAATGGTCTTTCAGTGAAATTCAAATCTCACTAAATTGTGCAACCTTTCTGGAGCGCTCTCAGCCTTGCCTCTATCCATGACAGGGAACTGCAAAAAAAGTCTTCAATCATGCTCAGATTCTTCCTCTTTGGGAAGCTTCAGAAGTCCAGGTAAGGCAGGAAGCAATGGGCTTCCAAGGCAGGAGGGAGGGTTGCAAGTCTGCTTTTAGGACGTAGACCTGATGTATAGCAGTGCAGACATCCTCTGCGATCATTTTGTGTATGTGGGAAGCAGGGACTGAACGAACGTGCAGGCCTGTCTTCACGAAGGCTCTCTTCAGATGGACAGGAAGGTTGGGGCTTCCTACCTGGGGCTACCTAGCCTGGGCTAACTCAAATGGACAATTTATCCTTCAGAGTATTTCTTCTCTGGCCACCAGGACGAAACCTCTGGGAAACAAATGGCAAGATTTTTACGGACTTCATGTGGTGGGCTGACCTTGGTTTCCCACCAGGTGCCCACCAAGCTGCTCTATCACTCCCCCTTCTCAACAGGTTAAAAGGAGAAAATACAATGAAAAGCTCAAATGGGTCGAGATAAAGACAGGGAGATCACTCACCATGTACCTTCACAGGCAAAACAGACCTGACTTGGGGAAATTAATTTATTGCAAATTAATAACTGAGTAGGATAGTGAGAAATAAAAACAAATCTAAAAACACCTTCCTCCTACTGCTCCCTTCTTCCCAGGCTCGACTTCACTCATGACTCTTCCACCTTCTCCCCCCTGAAAAATGCAGGGGGATGGCAGTTGTGGTCAGTCCATAACACTTCATCTCTGCTGTTCCTTCCTCCTCATGCTGTTCCCCCAGTCCAGCATGAGGTCCATCCCATGGGATACAGTCCTCCACGAACTTTTTCAATGTGGGTCCTTCCCGTGAGCTGCAGTTCTGCAAGAGGTGCTCTGGCATGGATCCTTTCCATGGGTTACAGTCCTTCAGGAATAGACTGCTCCTGCACAGGTCTCCCACAGGCCACAGGTCCTGCCAGAAAACCTTCTCCTGGTGGGCTTCTCTTCATGGGCCACAGTTCCTGCCAGGAACCTGCTCTGGGTGGGCTTTCCACAGGCTGCAGTGGGGATGTCTGCTCCAGCGTGGTCCTTCAAGGGCTGCAGGGGGACAATCTACTTCACCATGGTATTCTCCACGGGATGTGAGCAAAACTTTGCTCCGGCACCTGGAGCACCCCCTCCTGCTCCTTCGTCACTGACCTTGGCATCTGTATAGTTGTTTCTCTCACGTTTTTTTCACTCCTCTCACATCTACTGAAGGGCATTTTTAACCTTTCCTTCCATATATTATCATAGAGGCACCGCTGGTACCGCTCATTTGCTCAGCTTTGGAGAGTGGTGAGTCCATCTTGGAGCCAGCTAAAACTGGCTCTATCCAACATGGTGGCAGCTCCTGGCGCCTTCCCACAGAAGCCCCCCCCTGCAGCGCCCCCCTATCAAAACCCCACCATTCAAACCCAATGCACCTCATTAGGGCCAGAATTTCCATCCATGTCTTCCCCTGGATTTGGCATTCAGGCGGTGTATTTCTCTATCTATCTATCCTCTATTTTCTGCAGTCCAGAATCTCCTCTTGGGCATATTTTTCCTTATTCCTCATAACCTCAATTTAGAGCTATAGTAATTAGCCACAGGTGCAATGAGAGCAGCTTCACACTTCCCACTGCAAAGAAGAAAGTGATAAATTCGGTTTCCAGGTCTCTCTGCAACACGCCTTTTAAGCTCCTTATCAGGGCAATACTTCATCAATGCTGGTCCCTTTGCTACTGTCAGTTATTTCAAGAATGCTATGAAATTAATGAGGCTAATGGTTTTTGTTTCTTTGGGTTTTTTTTCTTTGTTGTTTTTTTTTTTTTTTAAAGGTCTAATTTGTTTAGAGGTGCTTTATAGCCCTCGTAACTCCCATTACACAAGTGCCATTATATACTCTGACTGCCCATGGCCTTCTTATGAAAAAGAATAATTTGGGAAGCAGATATACGCCATCAACCTCCCCTCCGAGGGAGCTAAATGGAAAATCTAAACGATGCTGTTTTGGAAGCATTTCCATACAGAAATCTTAAAATGTGAGTTAACAGGCCAGGTTAACATGCATTGCAGCGGGGCTATAAGAAAGTCACAGATGTTACTTAGTGTCTTTAACCCTATTCCTGTCATTCTTGGTGGATCGTGGAATAAATTTGCAGCTTTAACTGTGCTGTGGAATTAGGCCTTTCATGCTTACATCATATATATGCATCAAATTTCTTTGCATGTACATATAAGTTAATATATGTATATATAAATTAATAAAACCTTGAAAACGTGCATGCCACTAACCAACATAATCCCAAGAAGAAAAAACACATGATGTTACTGCTGATTTCTTCACTTTTCTTTCTCCATATCTCCTCCTATGCTGTTAGCAATTTCATCCATACCATAATTTCAGTATGTGGTGAATTTTCAGCAGATAAAACTATATGGATTACGGAGAGCATGGAGTACCTGTTCTGCTGGAAATTGGTAAAGCTAAGGGAGCAGTGTGAGGAAGTCAGGATTTTCCTTGTCCGTACACCTACCCTTAGGATCAGTGACAGGTTTTATTTTGAAAGGCTGTTATCTTGACATCTTTTTACAGTGTTGCAGTTGTCATCTATGTCACAGGATCTCCAAGAAAAACTTGCCTAGAAGTCACAAAAGCTGCTTTTCCAGCAGAAAGAAGGAAGCTTTTTTTGGAGCTGGAAGAAGGAAAGTTTCGTTTGTGTATTCACAGCTCACAGTAGGGTCCTGACTCTCCACCCAAGGGTATATGGGATGCACTGAAGTCTGTATGAGGGACAGACTCTACAAAACCATTTATTAATGTGACTGATGTGGTCACGAAGCTTCTGCCACTGGTAGGAAAGCTCCTGTGAAATCTACCTTCATTCTCCAAGGAAGGCAGGAGTGAGGAAACCACACCAGGGTAGGCTCAGTTATTGCTACAGCCCATTCCGGGATAACAGGAAAGAGATAAAACTTTCTGGATAGCTGATGGGATTCCAGTCTCATGGGAGAGCTCAGAAATGGGCAATTATGGAACAACACATCCCCTGTTTGTCGTTCAGGCAGTGTGCCAACGGGGCCAACTGCCTGGAGACAATGGTGATTTTTAATTTTTGCTTTTTCTTAAACGCAGAGGCAGAGAAGAACATATTCTAGGAGACTTATGCTAAAGCAGTCATGACTATTCCTGTGTACAATTACGCACACACATGTGCACATGCACCTACACCTGCTAAATTTTCCAGAAAAGTGAGCTAATTCCTTATATCAGATCCCTAGTCTGGCTTTCTCATCCTGTATTTTCTTTTTCTTTCTATAGAAAAGTGTCTGCCATTCTTGTAGAGGGCAGCACTCTGCTATGGAGGCCCATTACATGAACACCTTTCCTGTGAAGACAGGCTGAGAGAGTTGGGATTGTTCAGCCAGGAGAAAAGAAGGCTCCGGGGAGACCTTACAGCGGCTTTCCAGTACCTGAAGTGGGCCTACAGGAAAGATGGGGAGGGGCTCTTCATCAGGAAGTGTAGTGACAGGACAAGGGGTAATGGTTTTAAACTGAAAGAAGGTAGCTTTAGATTAGATATTAGGAAGAAATTCTTTACTCTGGGAGTGGTGAGACACTGGAATAGGCTGTCCAGAGAAGCTGTGGCTGCCCCATCCCTGGAGGTGTTCAAGCCCAGGCTGGACGGAGCTTTAAACAACGTGATGTAGTGGGAGGTGTCCCTGCCCATGGCAGGGGGGTTGGAACTAGATGATCTTTGAGGTCCCTTCCAACCTAAACCATTCTATGATTCTGTGATTCTATGATTAAAATGACAGTAATGCAAAATGAAGAATTCTTCCCTCCACTTCAATACATAGTGAAATACTTCCTAGGACACAGATACACACAAATAAACCTACAGTACCTCATAAAAATCAAATACAGACTTAAAAGAAGTAAGGGAGAAGCTGGGGAACGTTCCCACCAACAGTGGGCAGTGAGGGACAGGCTCCTGCACCCTCATGTAGGGACTACGTCATTACAAAGTCATCTTATTTAGTTTTGAGCTACTTTTACTGCTGGAGAAGATGAACACACCACGTCCCAAAGTCAGTGCCTGCTCCTCTAGCAAGAGCTTCCACGAGAAGGTCATTCTGCTTATAGACAGGGGACCCTCCAGGATGTGTGCTTTGGCTGATGTGCTGGTAAAGCACACAGGAACCACTCATGTGACCAAACGCTTAGGCTCCACAGAGATCAGCTGTATTTTCCAAACTATCATTTTATTCAAGCTTCCTGTTGTAACCTTCCTAGGTGAAAAATACAATTCCAGTTGTAAGTGTAGGATTATTGTACAGACAGATCAACGCTTTCACCATTGGACTGTCTCGACCTGCTCTGAGTAGATGAGGTACCAACTCTCCCATCAAAACAGGCTTGCCATGGTGGCTAAAAAAAGAGCTGCACCCAGGAAAGTCTAAAGGAAAACAATGCTAATCCAGGCATGTAGGTGCATGTAAATGCACTTTTACCGTAGCAAAAGACATTTCCTAGTTTGTTGATGTGGATTTTAAATAAGGCATAACACAAGAGAAAGAAGAACAGAAAAAAGGCAAGCAGGACATCAAGAAATCCTGACAAAGACAGTTTTGAGATTCTGAGATATTCAGAGGAATGCAAAAATACTATGAGAGGCTGTTATTTACGCATCTTCCAGACCAAGATATTTTTATTTTATCTTCACCAGTTTGAGCTGTCTGTTAATCTGGGATGCAGCCAAAATTTTATTTTCCTTCTCTGGTGCCTAGTAAACACTTGCTTATTTAGTTAAAATGCAAATATTGTTAAGAACATTTTACCAGATGCTTCCCTGGGTTCAAAACACAATTGCCTTTGGAGCTTGCATTTGGGCTTTTTATTCTGCTTATGGTAATTTAGACAACCTATGTGATAGTGGTTAAATGCTCAAAACTTCACTTCTAAGTGATATGGTCTAGGTCAAACATATCCTAAGAGATCGTGCCCAGGAAATCAAGACTATAAACATAAATACTGTAATCTAAAACAATATAAAGAGAACCTTAATGAGAACACAGTATAAATGCCAGCCTGAAACAATATACAAAATTCATTCCTGTGTTATTTGTGCTTTTGCATCCATAAAAACGAATGAAAGGAGGTGTCTGTACAGACCTTTGGGTACGCAGGTCCGATTTAAAAACTATTGCAAATTTTCTAACAAATTTAAGGAACTCCAACTAAAACTGTGCCACTCCTGTCAGCCTGTTCCACTACACCGATCCCCGAACAGAAAGCATTGCTCTGGAGAATATTCATGCCAAAGGGTGACTACTTGCAATTCTAATGAAACATCTTCATACTTCATCAAAGGAGAACGGAACCACAGAAATGTCACTGTCAAGGATTCTCTTTCTCTTTACATGATATCTTTATGCTGAATTTTTAAGGGTCAGGGGGAAGACTGCCAGTTCAGTTGCTGGCTTTCTGAGATCTGATGTGTCTGTCACTGTTCCTTCATGTCAGCTGTGGACCATCAAGACAATAAGATGGCCTATCTTTTAGTAGAAAGCGAACAACTTTGGAAGTGAAGCAGGTTGAGACAGCATCTCCTCTTGAAGTTCAGAGCCTTAATCTGTCAGTTTTACAGGAGAAATGAATTTTGAGGTGAAAAGTGCTTACTCGACCAGTCTGAATCATCTTATGCAGTATCAAGATACCTGAGAAATTTTCCATGACCTGTTGATACCCTATGAACAAACCTCTAAAGTAAGGAAGCGGTGTTATTTCCCTTCTACAAACAAGAGGGCTATAGGACAGAGAAATCCAGTGATCAGCTAAAAACCACACAAGCCTGGTTAGGAAGAGGAGAACTGAACCTGTATTTCCTATGGCACTACATGGATGACTTTCTCAGTCTCTGCAAGCCAGCTATTCTAAGGGAATCCAGTGAGAGTTCAATTGTTCTAATTCCTTTAAGAATTGTAGCCCACGACCAGCTAAGAAGCAGACCAGATCCCCATCCTTGAAATTTAGGTAAGTGACAGTAGTTTCTGGTCCTTATTTTTGGAAATCTGGAAAGCAGCTCTGTGGAAAGGGACCTGGGAGTCCTGGGGGACAACAGGGTGACCATGAGGCAGCAATGGGCCCTTGTGGCCAAGAAGGCCAATGGCATCCTGGGGTGCATCAAGAGGAGTGTGGCAAGCAGGTCATGGGAGGTTCTCCTCCCCCTCTACTCTGCCCTGGTGAGGCCGCACCTGGAGTCCTGTGTCCAGTTCTGGGCTCCCCGATTCAAGAAGGACAGGGAACTGCTGGAGAGGGGACAGCACAGGGCTACAAAGAGGATTAAGGGACTAGAACATCTTTCTTCTGAGGCAAGGCTGAGGGACTTGGGTCTTTTGAGTCTGGAGAAGAGAAGACTCAGAGGGGATCTCATCAATGCTTAGAAATACTGAAAGGAAGGGTGCTGGGAGGATGGGACCAGTCTTTTTTCAGTGGTGCCCAGTGACAGGACAAGAGGTAACGGGCACAAACTTGACCTTAGGAAGTTCCATCTGAACATGCGGAGGAACTTCTTTCCTTTGAGGGTGGCAGAGCACTGGCACAGGCTGCCCAGAGAGGTGGTGGAATCTCTGACTCTGGAGACACTCCAAACCTGCCTGGACACCATCCTGTGCAACCTGCTGTAGGTGACCCTGCTCTGGCAGGGGGGGTTGGACTAGATGATCTCCAGAGGTCCCTTCCAACCCCGGGGATTCTGTGATTCTGTGAAACATATCTAAGGGAAATACACAGAACAGCAATGACTGTCCCCTCCATCTCCTTCTCTCACATACACATTTCACACTTCCATATCTCAACCAGGATAATTATCATATGTATTTCTGTAATGCCCAGAAGCTCCAGCCTGCTTGTAAGGTCTACACAGTTTAAGTAATAAAGTTTTATTTTGTTGCTATCTTTCTTCAAGGAACTGGCCTGACAACATTAATCTTTTTTATACTGTTTAACAAAATATCACTAAGTTGGCATTACATGACCTGTAATGATGTCTTAAAGATGAAGACTTTATGCCTGGCACTTTGAATTTAACATAGGCTTTTCCTTTACTTAAAGTAATGAGACCAAAGCAAAACTAATTTGCGGTTCCTATTACTGGTTTTATCCAGGAATCAAGGGATTAAAAAACCTCACTGTATTTCTTAGAAGCAAGGCAACAACAATGCTGATCATGACCCCCTAAAGCTGGAGGCCTTGTTGTTAGTATTCTACAGCTGTGCTCCCAGTGGACGCTTCCACCCCGGTCCAGCAAGATCCCAAAGGGCACGTCGACACTTCAGCTGCCGAGGCACCATTAGATTTATTGTCATAACCAGAAGCAGGTGCTCTGCAATGAATAAACATGGCTGTGGCTCTGTCACTTTTTGATTGCGCCGGTTAACAGATGAACGTACAAATTTGGGTTGGCACCCGCTACCGCACCATTTCCCCCCTGGTTTTCCCAAAGAGGAGAGAGTTTTGCTTGATCTACACCAGTGGGTGTGTAAGAGCAGAATCAGTCCCCCAAAACTTTTAAGTAAGGAAACACAAGTGCATGCAAAGATAATGGTTTGCACAGCCCTGGAAAATATCAACTTAGATTGTTTTAAATACAAATAAACTCCAGCAAGCTCAGGCAATTAGCTTGGCACAACTCTGAAATGTGTTTAATGGCTGAGTGATCAAAAGGTTTTCCATCAACTTTAGCTGAATCGAACTGGCAAGTAAATCTTTCCTTACACATAATTTTCCGAAGTTTGAAGTGACAAATTGGACTGAACTCAATTAAAGCAGCAGGTTCTATGCGTTTAATTGCAAGCAGTGTCTATGATTGTGAAGGAATCCAATTCAGAATGAAAACACAGATGTGGCTGCGGCGGAGTGCTGTAAAACACAAAGAGGCAAAACCAAGTTCAATCAGGGAAAAGTTACAGGCAATGTAAAATCAAATATTCTGCCATACTTCTGGAGCACTAGCTGTAGGCAAGGATTAAAATACAAAATTGGGAAATGCTCATATAGCGACATCACTGTAGTCCAAAAAATTATATGAGAAAAAGTAAGCAAATATTTGTAAAGCAGTTTGACTGTGGAAAGTGCATGAAAATACTAATGGTATTTCCAATTACTATGCAACGACACTTACTTCAGAGAATTAATTGTGTCATCAGTTAGAATATATTAAAAGAAAAAAATTGGGCAAAAAATGGTAATTAAAGAATGACTTTGTAATAGGACACTCAGTCATTATGGGGGAAGTGCTTAGGGGGTAAAGTTAGTAGTTAGTCCTTCAGTGCACACACATGGCTCCCATCGATATTAATGGATGCCATCCACACTTTCAAGGGCAGGTTTCAACCTACACCAGGAAAGCTAAACTAAAAAGGAAGCAAATATAGCAGATCAAGTTATTCTTAAAATTGACCCAGGCGAACACGACATGTGCTAGCATTTTAAGCCCTGCACTCCGTGAAAATTAAAGTTGTTAAATAAGCAATGGAATCAATTTTAAGCAATTGCTGTGTGTATTTATAGAAACAGCACCTCCATCAAATATATAAACAACTAAAAAGGGAACCTATTACTGTTTAATTTTGGTCCTTGGAAGAAGATGATTTCCATAGTAAGGCAAGTGTGAGAATCATTTTAAAAGCTCAGCAGGGAATTTCTGTAGAGCCTATGAGTTCTGTTTGAAATTGGGGGCTATTTATATGTATCTGTGTCAGACTGCAGACACTATTTTGGATGTGGGATTTTTTGTCCTTTCACATCGTGGTTGGGGGTGAATTGTAGAGACTGTTGTGAAAGGGCTAACCCATCAAAAAGACTAGTAAGATTAAAAAAAAAAAAAAAGGAAAAAAGAACAAAACCCCAAAGCTGATACGGTTAAACAAGCAAGGTGAAAAAAACTATTTGAACTGAAAAGGTATCCCTCAGAAAGCTGAATGAAACCTTCCAAAAAAGGGAAACAGAAGAGAACTAGTTAAATATAAAAGGATAACACAGCAGGACAAAAGGAAAAAAAAAAAAATCATTTTGAAGAACATATTGATAAAACCGTAAAAATGAAAACTTTTTTCCCCAGCACCAGAATAAGGAAATCTGTCAGAGAGTTTGTAGGACTGAGAGATGATCAAGAAGGAAAAAGATCATACAGAGAAGATACAGCTATCGAAAAAAAGAAATCTTCTCCATGATCAGTGTTGATATGTTTAGGGAGATTTTCACACCAGAATTTTTCCTTAAAAAGAGGTGAATTCAAAGGTCTGTTCCAAATTAAAGTATCAGTAGAAAAGTTTTAAGAGTGAACCAATAAAATTAACTGTAGCACATCACCAGGACCAGATGGTATTCACCCAAGAGTTCCAGAAGAACTCAAGTATGAAATTGCTAAACTATTAATTATGCTGAGTAATCTTTTGCCTAAAACAGAGTGCCCACTACAAAAATGGGATGCCAATGTGAAAAAGAAAAGAAAGGAAAAAGAAAAAAGAAAAAATTGTCAAAGGAGGTATTGGAAACCACAGATCAATAGAATCATACCGATCAATTTGATAGAAATTATAATAAAAAATGGAAGCAGGAGACACATGGACAAATGGGAGACAATGGAAAAGGACAAATGTTTTTTTTTCAGGGGAAGTTATGCGTCCCAAATCTGTTGGAGCTCTTGTTGTTTTCCAAGAGTTTTTTAAATACATTTTTTATTATATTTTGCCTCCTGCTAGCTATCTTAATAAGGATAAAGACCAGTGAGAGAAGAGCAATTTTCTGCTGAGGAGGATAGACATCCACAGGAAAGAAGACACTGGAGACTTTCCAGGGTAGGAAGAAGCAGGCAGTGACAGAATGAGGTTTTGTTATTGTCCACACTTTTGGGTAGCTGCGTGATCTCCAAGAAGACCTTGGCATCTTGCCTGAGAGGTGCAAAGGTGGTGGGCTTCATGAGGTATCTAGACAGGTTATGTGCTGGCACAAGTGAGGAACCAGCAATCTCCTCTTGTACAAGTATGTACTCTATAGGCATATAATTATACTTGCTGCTTTTAATACTTTGATGACAATTTTTTAAAGGTCTTTGATGAAGATACTTGATAAGTGACAGGTGATACTGAATAAAGAGAGCACACTAACTTGGCCAGTCATGGCAGTTCATTTCCCCTATGCTTACCAGGCACCTGCAATCGCTGTATGAGCCAAGTTGGAAGGTATATCTATGATTATTCTTCCTAATGTCTGTTCATGGACTTCATATCAATTTGTCCTGTCCCTTTTTGTTCCCGCTGCTGCTATCTACCTCTATGACCTCCCATGAAGAAAGATGCAGTTGCCCAGGGGCTCGAGAAGGGTTTTTTTCTGTGCTAAATCCATTTTGTGCATGCCCTGGTTAAGTGTCCTCCGATTCCTGTATTGCTGGATTGCAGCACTTCTAAATTCACTTTACCCAGTGTCTTCACGACTTCAAGAAGTCCCTTGATTCCCGTGATCATTTTAGTTGTCCTTTTCTGTTTCTAGTCCACGTCCACTCTGTAGTATTCACAGTGTGGGCACACATCTGCTTTATAAAGCAGCAAAATGATGGCCTCTGTCTTCTCTTCTGTCCCCTTCCTGGTGACACAGAAAACTGTGCTGACTTCTTTGGATGTCACTACATGTTGAAATGATTATTTTGGGGGAACTTCGATAGTGACTCCAAGATCTCCTTCTTGCAACTGTCTTTTCTGAGTTCAGCATCATGTCTCTGTGCTTCAGACGATTTTCTCTAGATTCATTCATTACCTTGCATTTTTTTTGCATAGGAGCTCGTCTGCCAACTTTTGGCCCCTTTACTCAGTTTTGTTAGGTTCTTCTGCAGTTCCTCATTAATGCTGCTGCATTTAACTACTTGATAGAGCTTAATATCATTTGAAAGCATAAAGATTTCACTGTTCTTTGCTTTCTCAAGAATATTGATGACAATGTCAAATGAAACTGATGCTTATACCAGTCCTGGGGGCATCTCAGTGCTGAGTCTTCTCCATCCTGAAAAGCAACTACTAACCCTTTCCTTCCAATCCTTTCCTTAGCTTTCAGAAATTCTTTCCTCCATTCCCATAGCAACTTACTTTCTTTAATAATGTTTAGCACCAAAACTTACCAGAGGTTTGGGCTTTTTTTTTTTTTTTTTTTCAAAATCTGAATACATTATGACTGCTCTGTGCTTTTTATTGCGGTGTTTACAAATTCATGGTAAAACTCCAGCATGTAGTAAGACAGAATTTCCCTTTACAAAAGCCATGCTTATTCGTTCCCAACAGGTGACGCTTATCTGTACGCTCTCTGTTTTTATTCTTTATTACAAATTAGCATCTTACGAGGGACAACGGTCAGACTTATCAGCCTGTAGTTTCCAGGATGACCTCTAGAGCTGTTTGTACAGATGGGTGCTATGTTTGCAATTCAGCAGTCAGCTCTCCCAGTAGTCACTTGTAAAAACAGGTGGTGTACCTTGGTCATCAACTGGAAGATGGATGCGGGAAGAGAGGCCATTGAGATGAAAGAATGGTATAGAACTCTGTAAAGTATGGAGTGTCATAGAGAAGTTATGAATAACTATGATGTTTAATAGTTCAAGGTACACAAGACATCACACAAAATGTGTTGTTAAACTGCAGTTTCTCCCCAGCCAGCCAGTCCCAGGGGTCCCCTCAAGAGATCTGCTACTCTGAGAAGAGCTACGGGTCTAAGATGACTCCCTTTTCCTCATTGATTCAATGTATGTGTTTGTTTCTTTATGTGGGTGACAGGGGGAACACTCTCAGTGGGACAGAGATATATGGAATAGGTGAAAAGGAAGAAAAAAAAAAGATAGCATAAGGGTGAAAATCTTCCATTTTCCTCGTTTTTCCCAGGGAATCGTTGGGAGTCACTGCGCTAGGCAGGAAATCTGCACTGTAAGACATCTTGGAACTCTATCCCAAGGCCGACACGGAGACTTTAGACTAAAAGTTTATGGTTACCAGCAGAAGTGCAATCTAGAGAGTGTTCAAAACCACGTACACAAAAAGGTCCACCTTGGGAGTTTATGACATGAGGAAACAACAGAATTGGTGATAAACTAATCAGCCTGCTAGGCTATGATATGAAAGAAATAACAGTTGCACTGAAGGAATGGTGGTATTATTATTTGCTTATTATAGTTTTGGATCTTTTAGTAATTTAGATGGAAAAACTCCAAACTTGCTACTGAAAATCAATTGATTTTGGATTTATTAGACACAAAACATAGCTCTGCTATTTCAATCCATTTCAGATTAAAAGTATGACCGTTAATGAGTCATAAAACATGACCTTTATTTTATCTCCCTTGGAGTAGCTGAAAGCTCCTTGATTGGATAAAGACTGAGATGTTTTTTACGACTTTATGACAACCAAACCGGTCCTAAATCTGAAGTAGTTTGTTTATCACTTTTTTGGTGCACCTGTGAAATTTCCTTGTCAACAGTTCTGCTTTAAAAGATGATACTAGATCGTAGTTGTGAATTTAGATATAGCTCATCTCGGAGGAAGATTATATTCAGAACTGAGGACACTTTACATCTGAATAAGAGTTTCCACATGGGGTTTTAAGATACTTGAACTGCGATGCTCTAAGTTCACACCTCCAATTAATTTGAATTAATTTTCCTAAGTGTGTAGATGTCAGCTGGCTCCAGAACTCTAGATATAAACAACTTCACACTCTGGCAAAGCCTAGATGTAAACTTGACAGCTTGGATGCATTTCTATTGACTTGAAGCCAGGACTTGAAGCAGACAGAACAAATTAATGTGTGAAATACCCTTAACCAGTATTTCAGAATTCTGAGAAACAAGTTTTACCAAAAACTGCTTGAGAAAGTCTGAACCCTATTTCAACAGTTATCACGTTTTAATAAGGTTTATCTAAGCTCAGCCTCTGGAAACTTTGAAGTTTGCTGTCTCTTGATAAAACTTGTTTCATTCCATATCTACACATTCTGTGCTTAAATGGGCTTGGCACACTTCACATCAGCTAATGCTGCATTAAAGAGCTGTATATGGCACAAAAATGTCAAAGCCAGCTTTAAAATGTAATGAAAATGCTCTGAATGGAGACATGGAAAAAGATTCTTTTGCTGTTACATATTGGTACATGTATTACTGCACCAAGAGATATCAGAGCTTTGATCTTACACGCACCTAAAAATATCCGACTTCAATAGAGCGCTCAAACAATTCTTCTGCCTCACAATGAACCCATATGTTCTTTCAGCACAAAAGAAAATTAGCTTTTACTGCTCAAAATTAAATGCTGGAGAACAAGCCAAATATAGGTCATTCCTAGCAGGGTTGTGATCCTGTTAGATAACGTACAGCTAAGGCGGCTCAGGTCCGGGCAGCATATGCATGGAAGACAGCCAGAGGGTTGAAGAAAGCTGTAATTTGGTAAATAAATTGGAAATGAATCAAACCGTAACCCAATATTGACCTGGGGCCTTCCAATGGTGAAAGGCAACTTCTCAGAATAGAGGCAGGAGAGACTGCCGGGACAACCGGTGGTCATTAATGGTGCCATAGCACTTGTCGCAGAAGAGTTTTATTAGTCCCGGTGTCCCAGATAAATTCCAATTTCAGTAATGATATTCCACTGACCTACATTTCCCTTGCAGGGTGAGCTGAATGAGGCTTTTCTTTCCGTTTGCGTCCCTGTGACAGTTCATTATTGCTGTGTGTTGACAAACAGATGTTATGCTCTACCCAGGAGATGAGTGTGCACCGCACACACCGTACAACGACTGCGATAGCTGTACAATAAACCCCAGAACGCCGGGGGCTGAACGTGTGACTCTGCACCTTTCTCAGCCACGATGTCTTTTGTTATGTGTGTACCGCGTGATGCGGCCAAAATCCATGTAAGGGGCTCTGGGTCCTGCTAGGACACTGCGTTACAGGGACAATGCTGTTACTGATACATTTAAAATGCCAGTAGGAAGAGCCCGTATTGTTTGCTATAATTTATTTTGTATAAGAATTCCTGCACATATCTGAAAAAAACCAAAAAACCTCAGGGCAACAATTTTGCTTGTAAAAACAGTACTTTCACCTCTGTTTTCCACACAGGTAAACAGAGGCACAAACAACTTCCAACATCAGCTCACTGTTACGCTCCGGTACCTTTCCAGCCAGCCCAGCAGCTAGGGTTTGACGGGACAGACCATAACCCCCGGCGGTCATTGCCTGTGAAAGTGGTTCGAAACGGGCAACAAGCTGATGGCCAAGACAAAGGTGAAGCGAGGTGCTTGTAGTGGCTTGAGAGCAATGAAGCATTACCAGGTAGGAATAAGTGAGAATATAAAAGAGAACGGGGAAGGCAGGAGACAAGAAAGATGAAAAAGAGGGCAAGGGGGTCTAATGAAAACTTAATGGGCTTGTGCTGGTGAGTGGTGTTTCTCTGTCACCGCAATCCTCGGTGTGAAGCAGCAAGACTTGCCTCGCTGTATGTAATCACGCCAGGGAGAGCACGTAATAAATAGGAAGAGACAAGGCTGTGCGCCTTCACAATAAAGTCTCATTATTTAATTTCCCCTTTGCGGAAAACATCAGCTCAGAAGCTAATCTAAACTTTTGGTAGGGCTGAGTTCAGATGCCGGGCGTACTCCCTGGCAATGTGGAGCACGGAGCCACGGGCGCTTGGATGGCTCGGCAACACGATTCAGAAACATTTACTTTTCTGTCAAGAGTTAAATGTCTCTTCTACGCTGGTTGAGGCGGTCCCAGGTGATTATCGTTAACGGGCTGTTTGGAGGCTGACATGAAATTAATTTGTCATCTAAACCAACAGCAGGTCAATCGAGTATCTCCCTCCCATGGTGAATGATGCAAGACATTAGAGAAAGAAAAAATAAAAGGAATATGGAGCACCTGTCTCCACTGCAGAAACGATGTCTCTTGTGGGATGTTTTCAGTGCCAAATGACTACATTTTCCATACACACATACTTGGAAAGAGGCTTCAGTTTACAGTGCTGCCACAGCCGAGTAACGTCCAAAGTTATGGGGAAAGAAGGGAGGAAGAAATAACACAGGGTAAAAAATAAGTGTGGAGGTAAGTCAGGATTATGCGGCAAACTCAGCTTGGTTTTCTATCACCGGTCCCTTGGTTTAGCTGAGGTATGTTTTCACTTGGGCTGCACTCCAGAGTATGACCTGCCTGCTCCTATTACATTGGTTTCTTCTAGGGAAATGAAATATTAGCCTATTTTCTTAACTTCTGTATTAAGAAGACAAGTTAATTTTTCACCCCTCTGGTGAATTATTGTATGATCGGTTTATATGAGAGATGTCCCAGGAGTGAGAAAATGAGTCATAACTCACAGGAGGTGAAGCTACAAGTGAGTAATGAAGAATATGAAGATCATTCTTTCCCCTCAGTGCCTGCACAGGCTTGTTCTGCAATTAAAAGGGCAGGGGAATAGGTAAATACACAGCCGAACCACGAGTCATCTCAGTATGCTGTGATCTTTGGGAAAAAGTCTTACGAAGATTATTTTTGTTGGAAATGAGCGTGTGCAGCTATAAAATACATTAAAAGCCCTTCACTTCCTACCTAAGAGCTTCATTAAAGTGCCAGGCTGTGGAGCAACTCTTACAGGAGAGTTTCCTGAGGACATGACAGTGACTCAGCCCAGAGCCCTGTTCCTCCCCGTTGCTGCATGCCCATCGCCTCTTCCTTGCGAGGTTCAGAAAGAGTTTACTCTGCGAAACCGTCTTTACAAGAGACTCTCCAAAATAGGGCTCTCAGCCCTCGCTATTACACGTGGGATCTGTGCGATACATGGGGAAACTGCAGACTGAAGGCAAAGAGGTTTTTAAATGCCCTGACCTGCCTTAGTTCTCCACCACCTGCCCGCAGGCTGCTTATTTTCACCGCCTCAAATACCTTCCTTACAAATCTAGTTGTTCTCCGCACATAGCAGTCAGGATCGGACCAGTTCTCCCGGAAGATTTAATTCCACAAGATGCAAAGAGCCATTTTCAAGGTCCCCACGCTTCCGATGCTTATCCCAGCACGGCTGCTCGTGGCAAGGCTGTAAAGAAGAGCCTTTGGCATCTTCTCAGCGTGTCATTTTTTTAGCATGGGTAGAGGTATGCCAGCTTATGCACCAAACCTGGTCTCTCATGGGAAGAGAGTGTAAGTCTCATGAATCTGCTTTGAGTGGAAAGCACATCTGAAGTCAGTTTTGGAACCTGGGGATGAAGTGGGAAGTCCCTGTGCGGACAATAGTTCGTGGTGTTGAGCAGAAAGTAGTGGAAACCCTCAAAGGCTCCGGAACTGGAGCTAGAAGGTGTATTCCCCGTGGTTACCAGGCATCTGCAAAATTTGCTTTTTGATGTTACAAAACTGATGTTTTTTTGCAGTTATGTTGTGTTCTGGTGAAATTATCTTCTGACCAGGCCAAGGTAACCTTAGGGGCATCTAGTTTTCTTGCTGTTACAGCGTTTGGGGGATGAAAAATCTGTGTTCTCTGAAATTCAAATGTCCCTGAACTCTTGGAGAAATGTGCCTCCAGCTATCTTCATTTTCCACTTTGTTGAAGCAGTGTTTCTTAATAGACTTCTTGCTACCTGTATTGCTGTACTGGCTATAAAGTTTACCACAAATATCAAGGAAAGATGTAGATGCAAATGGCCACTGAAAACAGTGATCTGCAGACTTCAAAACGGAATCCAGTTCACTGAAAACTCAGTATAAGCCCATTTTCCCAGCCCCTTTGATGACCTTTTATGTACCATGCCACAGTATAACTATTGGGGCAGGAGGAGGAAAAAGAACAGTAATAAAACTGAGGTGACCTTATTCTTGCTTAGAAGTATCTCAAGGGTGGGTTGAAGGAGGATGGAGCCAGACTCTTTTCAGTGGTTCCCAGT
The DNA here is from genome assembly GCA_008921705.1 of Burhinus oedicnemus. Classification (NCBI taxonomy): domain Eukaryota; kingdom Metazoa; phylum Chordata; class Aves; order Charadriiformes; family Burhinidae; genus Burhinus; species Burhinus oedicnemus. The sequence continues at coordinate 2,373,198 of VFFE01007640.1, read as the reverse complement.
GACAGGACGAGGGGCAACGGGCACAAGCTGGATCATAGGAAGTTCCATTCAAACATAGGAATGAACTTCTTTACTTTGAGGGTGACAGAGCACTGGAAGATGCTGCTCAGGGAGGTGGTGGAGTCCCCTTCTCTGGAGATTTTCAAGACCCGCCTGGATGCAGTCCAGAGTAATGTGCTGTAGGCATTCCTGCGTCAGCAGGGGAGTTGGACTAGGTGATCTCTAGGGGTCCCTTCCAACTCTGAAAATTCCGTGATTCCCTGAAAACTTTCCGAAAGACAAGATTCAAATTGGCAGCAAATCTCAAGAAAGCTAGAAACCTCACATCTGCTAACATCACCATCAAAATACATGGTTTTGTCCTTCATGCTGTGAAAGCCAGCAGCAGCTTCCCCCCTGTTGTGAATACGGAATGAAACAATTTATTACAAAAGGGACCTCTCTAAATCAATCTAAAAATCGCTACCAGAGGCCTGGAAGCAGATGTGACATGCAAAACTCGATACCATCAAGTGTACAAGGGTTTGTTCATTCTAACAACGCCTGGCGGATTCTTCCTCAGCATTTGAAGAGGTGCCTGAACACACTTTAAATGGCAACATTTCAAAATCACCAATTGCACAAGGTGGTCTCCTTCTCCTCCTTTAGTAGATGGGACACTTGGTTTATTTTGGAGACACAAGCAAGTAATACATGAAAGTTGGTTTTTTCCTTGCGCTACAGACTTGGACTAAATCTATGCTAATACATCCATGTGTGCACTTGGACATTTTATCTTCTACCCACTCATACAGAGGATGCCTGAAGGTCATATAAGGACCCTCTGATTTCTCAGATACATATTGTTTGCTCACCACATTTTTCCTATTATGTGCTACCGAGTTCAGTTGTATTCCAAAACAATTGCCCCTTGAGGTTAATACATACAATAAGAATCACCTACTTAAAGTAACTTGAATTTTGAAGGCTCCTAGCAGCAGTTTCCACCTGACCTAATGCTTCTATCTGTATGATCAGTTCTTCTCAAAGCCGTGCTTTTCCCTTCTAAACAGCCATATTTTAACCCTGAAAATAATGCAAACACAAAGGTAAGGAACAAGCAACTCCTCATCTTTTCTTTAGTAGGGCCACCATACCCACCTCAGAGGTCACATGCAGCAACGTTTGTAGTTCTAGTTCATGCTGGGGGGAGGGCTGTATTAAAATATTAATCAATACAAATAAGAGTGTTCCAATTATTCCAAATAGAAGATGGGATACAGAATTCCAATGTATCAGTCTTTTTCAAATTAACACATGCATCAGGAAACATATATGTATTTCCTTGAGGGATTAGCATACAATCCAGCCAAAATCTGTAATTCCTACTCATGTTTCATGGAGTACCCTGTAATTGTGGAGGCTGGTTGTTTTATTGAGGGATGTTTCCAGCACTTGCGGCGAATGACAAATTCATCACCGGGCAGCGCCCTGGAACTGAAGCCTTGCAAAGTCAGAGAAAGCCAGGGCACTGACTGAGGAACAACTCCTCCGGTTTTAGCAGCCAGGCACAGGCACGGCTATGATGCAGCAGGGCTGTAGCTCAGGTTAGATAGCATCACCGGTAACAAAAACTTTGCCAGAAAATCCAGAAATTCTGTTGGACCTCATGCATCGAGACAACGCTCCTGGTGATACAGGCATTTCAGACTTTTTACGCTGTCATGCACAATATGGTCAAAGTGTTGCTTGCACTCTCCCTGCTGTTGATGCTAGTGTGACGACTAAGTCTGGTCAGGGAGAGCCAGCAAACCACACCAAGACCGTGATACCACCCATCATATTAGCTATGAAACAGCCTAAATGGGAGGAAGACATTGTGAAGGTCTGGCTACCACAAAAGTTCTGCTCGTATTTTTGTGCCTTCTCAAGCATGAGATAAGATTCCGTTTATTCATTGAGAAGTAATAAGATGCAAATTCTGCTAAGTCTTTCCCTATCAGATCACTTGTAACGTATTCTCCCGAATGGATTTTCTAGTTTCTAATATGGGGTTGACCGAAAAACACAGCCTTCCTCTCAGCAGGGGGATTTTTAGGGCGTCACTCCATTATATAGCTGTTTATTTGCATGAATCTTATTAAAAATATATTATCCTTTATCTCTGTGCCCAGCTTGTCTCAGTTAAGCCAGTCTGTTCAGAGGCTACTAGAAAGCAGACTGAAGGATGGAGCTGACATGCAGCGTGACTACGGCAGGCTCTTTCCTGAAAAACCAGACTAAAATTCCCCTCTAACTTGCAGACAGTGTCTGGTTTACATCAGGATGCTCTGAATTAGCTCGTTAGTGTGTGGGACGCAATGACACTCAGCTGCAGCTGAGATGGTGCTTCCTACCCCAGAGAGATTATTGGGGGCCCACTACAACAGCAACTAGTTGAAATTTTATGGCTTATGTTATAAAGGAGACAAGACTTATGGCTTCAGCACATGGAGGAGTTGTGGGAGCCTAATAGGTTACTGTCTCTTAGATGAGATGCATTTTTGGATGGCAACTGCGCATTGTGCGTGCTCCTAATCTGTCCCAAACGCAAGGTAATGTGACTTAGCTTAAACCTCTTTCAATGAAGTTTACGTTTCAGTGCGTTACGCCGCTTTTAGGGTGGGCCAAGAGCATGTCCCACAACTGTTCCCGTGGCTCCCGCTTGGCGAATAATATGTTAAATTTGTTAAACCATGGTAATGCAGCTGCGGAGCTGCGAGCCCGCAGCCTGTGGTCTAACAGTTCCTTCCAGCAGCAAAGCCCATGAATCAAGTCTCCCAACAGACACGGGAAAGGGAAAGGGATAACAGAAAAACAGGATGACCAGCAACGGTTTGCCGGTGTCACAGCCCTACCCTTTTATTTTTATTTTTCTATGGATGACTGCGGTATTTTTTTTGCAGCAGGAGTCAGTTTTTAAAACGCTCTTGCACAGGCAACACCAGCTCCTAATGTAGATGCACTTCAGCTGATTTAACTGCCATTAGCATCTGTTTTGCTTAGTTGAGGCTTTTGCTTACCTTTGCCAAAACAATTCAAGTGAGGGTTAAAATGTACCTAAATGCATCTGGTCCGCACTACCGGGCTTGCTCAGTTTCAAATTGATTTAGTTAAACCAAAGTAAGTTTTCTGGGCTTCACAAGCTCGTAACTAATTGAATATTCATGTTACTGAGACTGTACGGTCTTACTTCTACCTCACCTTTTTTACAGAGTAGAGTCACAATCTCTATAGCTGAAGGACTCTATACAGCATAAGATGATATTTAGCCCTTTCTTTTTTTTTGTTTTTCTAAATGGAAAGTCACCTTGGGACATGAAGGTGGCAAATATACTCTGAACACTAATAGATCCTAATTCAGTCCCTTTGCCATTCGTTTTTTTAAGCACTCAAAGCATCTATGCTGGATTCAGAGGGCTGCAGATACAGCTGAAGTCTTCGTGGGAGGACGGGCATTTTCTAGGTGGACCCTTAAGAGATTCAGCTTCGATAGGGGAATACCTTAGATTTGCTCAGATGAATCGTTCTTGGGGTGAATCTTTCCCCACACCTTTCCTCCTCCTCTTTATTAAATGAGTAGTTTATTTCATAACCGCTGTTGCTGATTCGAGTGATGCTTTACTGCCTAAAAAGAGGCGTGTCTAATCTATATAGACCAGATGCAGTAAAAAGTTCTAAAGTTTGCAGTGTTTTATTAAAAAAAAAAATATCCAGATGTGTGGAAGAATTTACTGAGGACACTGCAAAGATATTTCACCGTACAATATAATGAACATAGCATGATCATCCTCTGTGTTTTATTCAGAACTTAGAATCTACAAACGCTCATCAAAATAAGGTAACTGTCTTCTGCCTAATTATATTAACCATATATAGAGGAAAAAAAGAAAGAAAGAGGAAAAGAAGCCCCATGACTAGATATTTCCAAATCAACGAAGACAAAGCTAATCAGGATTCATTAATGCTGCAGTTCTGTGCCTCACTCCTGAGGTGGATAAGAGAAAGACAATGTATGTGACTGATGATCCAAATTTGGATGGGAGCAACCATGCAGAGAGGAGAAGAATGGGAAGTGTTTGGTGAACCTTACTAACGTGGGGCTTTTTTGGAGAACAATGTGAAATTAAAGAAAGAGATAGAATCCGGAAAGTGGCATCCTACTGAGCAACATTTCAACGGAACAAAATTTGCACAACGAGCAGCTAACTGTCTATACAGCTCATTCTGCCATGAAAAAAGAGCCCCATAAAATTTAATAGGGCTAGAACAAATAGAAATCTCTAGAAGAGATTAAGACAAAATTAAGACCGAAGACTTTAAGACAAAAAGATGGAATAATCCCCTTTACACGAAATACTTAATGAGTGAGATCCTTTCTGTGCAATTTTAAGTTGGGCAAAGGAATTTAATAAAGATTACATACTTCAAAAAAGACTTCAGTAGGGAAGCTTAATTTTCTCTAAGAAAGTTAGCATTCTCTTGTTATGGTCCATACTGCATTTCCAGAGGGGTTAACAGAACACGATTGTTAAAAGAACTGAAAACGTAATTGCTTGGCTTTGCAAAGTGATTAGATGTAGCTCACGTATACAATGTAGTTACGTCGTGTAAGCAAAGCGTTCCGTATACAACATTTACAGAACACACAGAAAGAAACCAAAAATTGCATTCTCTGCCTTTAGCACCCTACCAGGCAAACACAGATAACTACAGTAAACAGGACAAAGTTAAAGGTTTGGCTGGCAAAGAAATTAGACAGGGAAGGTTGCAAGCTTAAATGGGATGAATATTGTTGCAGTCCCCTATTTCATTAAGCAGGATAAATCAGCTCTCCTGCATCTCTCCTGCAGCTCCTTGGCTGCCTATTTTGTAATTTTTATTTTTTTTTTTTGGCATCATGTGTGTTGGCTTCCTGAACTTTTTGCCCAACTGCAGGAATGGCGTGGAAAAAACCCCACTGTTCTCATGATGATAAAAAATATTCTTAGGGAAACTCTTCGTATCCTCTGTTTTGTTCCAATCATTCTTAGGATGTAGAATTATTGAACTAGGAAATCAAAATAATTCAAGAGACATCAAGTCTCTTTCCTTACATTGCAGTTAGTATCTTTATTTCCCTGGATGTAATATGAGTAACTTCTCTGTTTCAGGTGATGTCACATTTGTTATTTTCAGGTTCATCTATTTTCTACAAGTTGAATAACCCACAATGAGCACTTAAATCATTAAATGTTTTCTGCTTGAAATTCTTTGAATCCAGGAGGGGATTTGGTTAGCTGTAGGAGTACTGCTTATTGTTATACTAGAGCCACCCATAAGGAGAAAAAGCAGCAAAACAAAACAAGCGGATGCCAATAATCTACAGATTTTGTAGTTCTGATTCCTACCAAAAATAGTAGGAGTTTGAAAACACTGATGGGAAAAAGAAATATTAGCAGAAGTAACAATAATTGCCACGGCAACGTGGCTTTTTTCTGAATGGACTTTGTAGCGACTCATGGCCATCGGACTTCTCAGCTGTGTGAGTCAAAATATCTACAATATTAGTCTCCAGCTGAGAAGACAGAAGAGACAGGTGCAAAATTAGTAAGGCCTGATAATCTGAGTAGTGCCAGAAATGAATGACAGCCTGCATACTTCGTGTGATTTGCCCAGCTAATTATCCTGGCATTCAATAGCACTATCTAGTTAAGGACCTGTCAACCTTTCTTCCAGAAAAAAAACCTTATTTGCAAGATTTTAGAACACAGCTGTAAGGAAATCATTTCTAGCCTGAATCTTGACACACAGGGCTATGCCCTTAAGAGGTTTTGGTTTCTATCAAACAACAGACAAATTGCACTCAGCACCTAAAGAGTCAACACCGGCCAACACAGCAAGACTAGAATAACAGAGCATTTCTTTCTATTTACAGCAGGAGATAACTACATTAACTCAGCTATCCTATTGTGATTTTTAATGGAGGAAAGCATCAGGTAAATAAAATAATTTTTATAAGCCATTTTTCATTTATATGGTAAGTAAATACCCTTTATATGTGCTGGTTTTTTGTTTGTTTGGGGTTTTTTTTTTTCAGTTTTCCTGGATGCAGGTAAATGAATTAATCTAGATCATTCTTCATTCTCCTGTCCTTTCCCTTCTCCCCATCTCCTCCCTTATCATGGCTTTAATTTTTCAAATCTAATAACAAAATACGCTATGTAAAGGGCTGGTTCGTGTGCTGGCAACACGATACTGAAGTTAGGCTCCCAAAGTTAAATTTCAAAATTCATGCCTGCTGATAAAAAAACCTTAGCCTGGAAGAAAACACCAAGCGCAGACCATCTCATCCTCTTGTTGCTACCAATCTGTTCAAATCTATGTCTATAAGCACTTAAGGCAAATGCCACGCATAGGCAAAAGCGAGTGAAAACAGCAATGTTTCAAACACGTGATAATGAAGAGCTATGAAAGAAAATGTTAGCTGGTTTAGTAACAGGTGCCGTCCCCGCGCTGCTTTACATTTCAGAAGCTTAACTCTTCATTTGTCTCTCACTGCTACTTACGCTATTTATTGAACAATTCCATATTTCTGCACACTTAGGAAATATATGAGTTGCATTATTCATGGGAAGCAGAGCAAGAGAGCCTTGTTACTCCGGTGTTCAGTATCAGTCACCAGAAGAAAAAAGATAACATTTTTTACATGATTTTGAAGTGACAGTCAGTGATGTCTGCTTATCTATATTCATGCTTGTTCCTAACAATGTATTTTTCAGTGATTCCTATTATTTACTTGCATGATTTTTTTTGAGTTTAAGTGCCTTCCTTTTTAATTTTCCATGGCAGTCATTTCCAACGCCGTGAGTTTATTCACTTCACTAGGAAATGAATTTAAGATATCATGCTTTGAACTCTTGCTTTGGAGAGACAGCAAGACCCCTTTCCATCTGGACTGCTGCTTGCGGTATGTGGAACACATTCTTATTGTGGCAAAGACAGACAGTGTTAATTTTTATATACTGCTTCCTGCAATGGCAGAAATGGAAACACACCCCAGGTATTAATTCTCAGAACAGCATTTACAAGTTACTTTTCTCAGTAGATAGTAATTGCTGGAGCTGGATGAAAGTATGACGCGTTTTTGACAAATCACATTTGAAATATTTCTTTTTCATGGACTCTCTGCCTTTTCAGTGACAGGAAATCCAAAATAGACTTCACTTTTCAAAGCTGAAAGAGTATTTCCTTATTTATCTTTTTTCTTCCCCTTGCATGTTCTCTTATAAAGGAAGTAAGTGGAAGGATTCAGACACAACCAAGGACTCAAAACTTTGACCTTGAATAGTGTCGCCTTTAAGAAAGCAACGTTATGAGCTTAAATTAATAAAGTGTTCATTCCAGGATCTGCATGTAACCTTTTCTCTGAGTTTCTAAAAACGGAACCAGCAACATAAATATCTCATTCTTGCAAATTTCCTTAAGGTTTTTGAACGATTTTATCTCTTCAGGAAGCATTTCTCAGACGTTCCATCAGTTTTACCCCCTGGCTCCCTGGAGATTGAAGAGCTAATTGTTATTTGCACTTTCAGCAAGGCTCGTACTGTTCTCCCGGCGTCACAGTCATGAAGTCTTATTACAATTCCTGTTCTTCTTTTCTCTGGTACTGTCCCAATGGTCCCCAATGGGCGGGTAATGAATGATAATACACTCAGGTTGCAGTCAGCCTGGGCATGTACATATACATATTTAGAAGACTGCTTGCAGTACAGGAGATTTAATAACATTCACATTGCCCTGGCTTCTTCTTTGACCCATGACCTTGAGAAGAAGTTACCTTCAAAATTGCATTCCTAACTCTTCCCGTCTCAGTTCTCCCGCAACTTCTGCTGTAATATGCAGAAATACGAGGCGTTCAAAGTCAAGGTTGATGAAAAATGTTAGAGATTTTCAATCAAAGTGGCTGTAATATCTTAAAGAATTATACAATTCCCACCTATAAAGGTCTTTAATGTTTTCTCAGGGAGCGAAGCATATTTGCATAAAAAATTGAAGGTATTTTGGCTAGAGTTTCTGCAGAATAGGTATGATTTAATGTCCAGGATCTAGTCTGGCTGAAGAGAAGATCATGTGATGCCTTTATTTTTCATAATCCCTGATAAACATGATATTTTTACAAATAAGAAAATAATCTGGAATAAATACTAGCAATACTAGACAGTTTACACGATTGTTTTCTTCAAGTTAGGTAGGTCCAAAATTGCCAAATAGCTAAAGCTGTGATACAGAGATTGATGTTCTTGCCCCCCTCTTTCTGCATGGACCTCTACAAACGGTGTTTTACCATTCCCACACCTGTGCTTAAGGACTGCTAAGGGGAATGAACACTATTTTCACTTGAGCAGGAGGTTCCTGGGCTGTTGCTCACTGTCTCTTGCCAGAGACAAGATACAGGGCTAGAGGGACAGGTAGTTTGATCCCGTATGGTCATTCTTATAATGACACAGCTGGAAACTTACTCAGTAAACCATTCTGGGTAAAGTATGCTTAGTTTTAACCTGGGTCATGTGAGGGATGTGGTTTATAGTGCCCCCTCCCGATGCAGCTGTATCAGCAGAAGCGGCAGAGTCGGAGGTGGACAAGCAGTGATGAAGGGAAGAGGAGGAAGCTGTAAGGGTGTAAGGGTATAGAAATGTCCTAACCTTTTTGTGGTCCTGGTGACAATATCTCATGTACCTTTAACATTAAGTCATGGCTTCATCGTACAAAATCCTTCACGGCAAAAAAATTACAGCCTTGCTCCATCCCAGCTCTGCTACACCTTTGCGTATCTGTACCATCGTAAAGCACTTCTCTTCCATACATCATCAGCTGTGATGGTAATTGGGATGTATAAATGATCTAGCTTTTAGAAAACAAGCCAATGAAAACCATTTTTGTTGGGTGCTTTTTATTTTTTCCCCACTAAATGGGAAGCATGGTTGGGTTCCCACTTAGAGCTGCCCCACTGTGGTTTTGGCACAGTTGATGGGATGACATGCCTCACTGAGCACATGGGGAATATTTTAAGCTCATACTGAGACAAAACCATTTGCAAGGTGAAACCATGGCTCCTGCCATGTACATCTACCCTTGAACAATCCCATTTACTTCTGTAATCAAAACCACATTCAATAGCTGCTTTACAAGTTGTCAGAAGATTTCTAATTCATGGAAGAAGCCCAAGAATTTATGTTTTAATTGGGTAGGAGTCACGTCTATCTCTGTAAAAGATGATGGAAAATCATATGCTTCTCATTACTAAAAAGGCTAGATAAATTTTACTCGATAACTGCCTTGTTTCTCCAACTTCTGACTCTGTAGAGACTGGCTCTTTGCATTCAGGCATCAGCCTGTGATCGCCACAGTTAACTGAAGAGCGAAAAGTAAAGTAGCATCTGGCATCTTTCAGTTATTCTGTGATGGTATCCTGATAACATCTGTTAGCAGACCTACAACGTTTTGGCTTGTATGTGCTCGGTTTGAATTCAGTCCTGACCTACAAGCTCAACTTTGGAGACAGAGCAGGGAATTCACCTCATCCAACTTTAGGACTAAAATTCAGCAGCAGAGTAGAACACTTGACTCTAAGTTTTTACTGTTGTACTGGGTGTTTAAGCTCACTGTAGTCAGTGAAGACAGAGAGCTAAACTAAGTTGCTCAAACTTTCTTGTGCCATTTGACATGTCCTAGGGCATCCGAAGCATACACCGAGTATAGATGGACATGACACAGACCTTGTGGAAGAGTTGTGTCTGCTGGAGGAGTAGCTGGAAGCCCAATGGCACTCTCAAGGATATCACAGACAATGTGAGATCTGTACATGGGAAGCTGAATGAAGCCTCTAACATACACATAGATATCTACAAGCAGCAATATGAGTATATTTGTTTTAAGCTGGAGCTGAGTCATACCCTAGCTGTCCACAAGCGAAATATCTATGTATGAAATAGAGTGTACACTGAGACTTCTCTAGTTTCTAACTTCCAAACACTGAGATAGTGTGCTAGTAGACTTCATCAGGGTGAAGCTCCAGGCTGAAAACCAGGTCACACTCAAAGTATTGACACAATCTATTTCATACGTGATATTGAATTTGTCTCAGACGTTTTCTAAGTTTGGTAAACTTGTGACTATTTTTATATTTTTATGTGTCAGAAGCAGATCAAAATCCTTCCCCTGCAAAAAGGGTGAAAGCTATTTCCTGTGCACGGAGCCAGAGAAAGACCTGTGCACTACTATCTCATCCCATCAAAAACTTTGGATCTGGGATTTCAAATGTGACTTAATATTGCCTGTGACTTAATATTGTTCTGGCTCTTGTACAGAGTTAAGCAGTCAAACAGGAAGGAGGAAAGCTCCATCAGTGTAGAGCTCCTTCTTAAGCACTAAGATTCTTGGCTATTCCTAGACAATAAGAACTAACTTAAAATCCTTATAACGGATGTCTTGTTTGTTCACTGCTCCCGTAAAGCAATACCTCCGTAAAAGCAGTTCATAGCTATTCTTTTTCACACAGTCATATTCTATTCCACTAAGATCAATGACAAAATTTCTGCAGCTTGTAAAAGTGGAATTAGCACAATCTAAAGATATCTCCTCTCATTTCTGTCTGGTCCAGCAAGGCAAAGCTATTACAAAGCTTTTTCAAAACATTTTTCGCTCTGGTCTAAATACTTTAGCCATGATATCACAGCTCTTAAAACAGAACAGGCTCAACAATACTCCCTCCTCACACATAAAAGCTCTAGTATATTCATCATTGCACTTCAGTCATTTCTTGGTACCCATTATTTAAATATTCTGTTCTTTGGCCACTCTATTCTTCATGCAATCAGGAAACCTTATGCTAGCACAATATCCATGGCTTTGTATAACCAAGCCCTATTCAGACAAGCCAACATATTAGACCTCTTTTACTGCAGCTGCAGTAAACTGGATACAGAATATAAAACACTGGCCAAGACATTGAAAAAAAGGCTATTTTGAGTGTCCAACTCGACACACTTACAAGGATCCAAAATGGAGAGGATGGGTGGATGCTCTATCATGCTTTGAAAGATGGACAGTCTTTAAGATATCCCAGGCTGAATTTCAGACGTGAATTGTCAGATCTTTTTTGTATTTCATGATAGTTACGATACTCTGTGAACTCAACAGCATTTGGATAATATCTGAACACCTCATATATTCAAGTGCATTCCAATTGATAAAACATTTTGCAAAAACACACTAGGTGCTTCGTTTAGTAAGACATGGTCTTGCTAAAGCTGAGTCTAATTTCAGACACTGCACAAAATGAAGGGCTCATATACAAGAAGTTGGGGCTGAGCAGTGGTGGGAGAAAGAAGGGGGTGGATCATATACAAAGGATCCAGCAGGAATAATTTTTCTGGTTGCGTAAGAGTTAACCATCTGCTTGTTTTCTCTGAATTCTGTTTTGGGAGAATTGACCCAATTACTCTCCCTAACCACAGACCTCTTGTTGTGCATGTGAAAATGGGGACAGGAACTGATTCAGTCGTGGTGGGAGACATCTAGGTTTCCGACAGCAAAAGTTGGGGTTTTCTTCTGTTTTATTTATACATTTTGTATGTGATTTTTCCTTTTCCTACATGGGTGGGGAGGACTCGTAATGGATGAACAAACTCCTAACATGAGCACTTGAAGGATTACATATGGTGACATTGAGAAATGTAGTTTACAATTTCCCTACTATCTTTGTATTCTTTTCAGCAAAATCCCAGGAAAATAGTTGCTCCAGGGGCAATATGGAAGCATCAATCCTCAAACTACTGCTTTGGATCAAGGGTATATATATCAGATTCCTTATGGTTTGTGGGTTTGATTTAGTGTCTTGAGGATTGTGGTCTAGAGACTTTTTTATACCTTGCTGGTTCAAACAGTATTTTTTCCAAGTCACACAATTCTTAAAAAGCTAGATGGCTGGTTTACTCCTAAGATAAATGCAGTAGGTGAATAAGCTTAGCTTTCCATTGCATCCAAAATATGTCTCATCCGGTTATGGCAGTGAACGGAGCTAATTAAAACAGCACTAGACCATGCATGACCAAGCTGACTAAAAGCCAGGATATTAGGCTGGAAAATGAATCAGAGAATTAGGGAAAGAAAATCTTTATGACCTAGGAAGAAAAGATGATCTTGTTTTGTGCAGTGCAAGCTGCGTATGGCTATGACTTGTACCGTATCTGACTGTTCCTACCTTGATGCAATGTTGGAAGATCTGCTGTGCAGGAATCGCTCTTGTTAATAGCTGTGTCCCAGCACTGCCCCAGTGGATGAGATGCTGTACATAAAGACTCAACTCCTGCCTCAAAATGTAGTTAAAGAGAGAATGAGCAAGATGTACAAGAGGTGAGCACCACAGGCAGATTTTGCTGTCCAGTTCCCTGATCCGTGTTTCTTCCCTGCTTGTGTTAGGAGCCCATCATCTTCTCTTTGGACAGTACTGCACTAATAGCTGTCTTTACACATCACGTGAGAAACGGGAGGTGTCAGGTCATGAGTTTCCCTGGGCTGTCTGCCCCGGAGTTCAAAGCCCATCTGTGAAGAGGACATGAGAGGCCACCATGCTTTCTCACAGACAGTCAAGCTGCCAGGACACGGCACTTTGTTCCTGGCCACAACATGACCACCCAGCTGCTCCCCTCCAGTAGAAAGCCAACTGCACGAGACAGAGGAATCGGGAGCTGTATTCAGGAACTACTCTGAGACAAGCCCTGAGCAACTCAACTGGACTCATTCTTTTGGTGTTTTAGTTAGAAAGCAATAAAATATGGTTTCCTCCAGTCTCTCTCCTCCAGCTTCTCACCAAAGAAACTAAGTCAGTTCAAAACAGAGTTTCCAGATCTTAACTCCGGTTTTATCTCAATGCACAGTGAATGGCACTAGTGCAAATCTCCAGCAACTTCTAACCCACTACGGTACTGACACGCTGAGAGGAAGAAGCCACGCAGTGACACAACTGCTCCAAAGTAGCGTGATCTACAACTCACGCTGCACCAGGCAGTGCCCACCAACTTGTGCCCGACTGGTAGGTGTTACTTTGTAAAGTACGTGATATCTAGCAGAAGTAGACTTGAGTCTTGTGCTTTGCTGTGGGATCTTCTGCGTTCAGTTGTCTTGGAACATTTAGTACAGAATAATATTTTTTTTCTTCCACTGCACATAAGCGAGTTTAGGCCACTTTTTCTCCTGATTATGACTTTCTCCTGCTCTATCGGGGTCTTTACCATAACACAGCGTTTCCAAGCTATTCAGCAAGCCTTGAGAGCATCTTTACTCCCATGAAACGAGGCCCAAGACTCCTTTGTTATTTGTTGGTATTGACACACAGGCTTTGTGACTTCCTGGAATGAAGAAAACATGTTAATGTCTGCATCTTGAGGAGATTATCTTTGGAGGTATTCATAGGCAGCTTAGTTTGGTATTATGTCAGTACTTCACGGCTGGTGTATGTTTAATTTTGGGCTTTTGTCGAAATGTAAGATGTTATCCAGTGCAGTGAATAGATATACACACTAGTCTGTTGACCAAAAGCTTTCAGATTAGCTGTGAATGTCTATTATAATGTCCATTACTTCAAGGAATAGGTGTCTTCTCTTTTTGTCTATAGGGCTGACATAGAAGTGGTGCCCACAAATGTAAGAAGATGTGTTGCTTGTTTTTTCTGCTCATGTGTCTGACTCATGCCAAAGCACTTTGGAGCCCTTGGTGATAAAGTGTAATCTTTCAGAAGATCAAATTTCATAAAGAAAAATACCTTGAGTGCCTCAGAAAACCCAGATGGCATTTTGGGCAAAGCATGTGCCCCATAGAGAGTGTTGAATTTACACAGACATGAAGTCTCTTTTTCTAAGAGCACCTGCCACGAGTCCTACTAAACGTGTCAAAACCAGCAATAATATTTTTAATATTCATTTAATTCTTTTAGCAAAGCACAGGTTTTCCTCCCTTTACCATAACAAGTCCACCTTTCCTTTTCAGCTTTGGCCTGCCATTGTTAGTGCAAACAAGCCTACGCGTCTCCTCCTTTAACTCTCACTTTTTATATAAGGACAACTCTCCACACAGCATGAAGATTAGGCTTTTTTATCTACATTTATCATGCTAACAGCCCACCTATTCCCAGGAATACACCTTTTAAAACTCTTCTCAATTCTCATCTTCAACAAAGGTAGTTTTATTGAAAACATCAGTAAGATGCACTTTCAACCCAAAATGATTTTATTCTATGCTAGTACTATTACAGATTGCATCTTTTCTGTTTTTTATTTACACATACAGCGAACACACATATGCCTTTAAGGAATACAAGCTTTCACTCACATTTAACTTATTTACCCTTTTAATATCCGCAGCTCTTCTATTAAAGTTTGCAGAATGCTTCTGTCAACAGAATGGCTTCTACAGTAACATCCATCTTAAAAGTTTAAATGTCCCATTTAATTTCTGGCAACTGACTCAACTTGTGTCACGGCTCTGTCTACCTCCTTCCAGGGCACTACCTTAACATTGTGCTATCCACAGCCAAATACAACGATGGTGCTTGAAACTTTTGAAAAGTGACAAAATGTGTTGCAGCTTATTCCATTTTCCCAATACACCTGACATTGTCTCAGCTTGTGCTGGTCCTCAGCATTGGCTCCACGTGCTGTTCTTGTTTGTCTCTAAATTTCCCAAGTTTTTCCAGTCCTCAGCAATATGGATTCTCATCCATGTTTATGCTACTATCGTCAATAAGCTCCATATGCTTCCTTCTGAACTGAGTCACTTCTTTTTCTTGGAAAATTAACTCAGTTTCTGTAGCAGTTTCTGAGTGTTTTTGTTCCAGCCATAATCCGATCTCTTCATCAGAGACCAATCAAAAAACTGCAAGACAAGCTCTTCAGCTTCATTTTTAACAGGTTTATTTAAATAAACTTACACTCCTTTCTAAATCCTTTGAAAATATTTCACGTTTACATAGGGTACGATGCATCCTTTTCAGTTCTGAAGCACATTTTCATAGCTAATAGTTGAGTCAGAAGAATGCCAGAAAACTCAATTTGGAAAAACAAAACCTTTTGAATTGCTTTTACTGTAGCCAGTGATTGCTTGCAGTCAGTGTTTGCAGACTAACAATTTCATGTATTTCTATCAGTTTCCATATTTCTAGACAGTTTCAGTTCAGGTTCATGCAATTATAGAAGACTTTGAAGTTAGGTCAGGTCACGCAGATCTTACTGAGCTTTAAATACCTCAAAGGCTGGAGATTCCACAACAGCTCTGGGACCTTTTCCAATATTTCACTATTTTTTTGGTGCAAAACTTCTTCCTTATATCTAATCATAATTTCCCATGTTGTAAGTTACTTCCATAGGCTCTGATCCTGCTGCTGTACGTCTCCAAGAAGAGTCTCTCTCTGTCTCCTATACACCTTACTATTAAGTACTTCTAGATAGCTCTGAGATGTCCCTCTGATCTTCTCTTTTTAAGGCTGAACTAACGCAGTTCTCTCAAGATCTTCTTGTATCTCATGATGCCCTCTGAATAACTATGTGGCCTCCACTGCAATCACTCCAGCATCTCTATGTCTTTCTTGTACTGAAGACCCCAAACTGGATACACAGCTCCAAAAACTGTCCTGTGAGTGTTGAATAGAGGGAACCTCCCTCAACCTGCCGACAACATTATTGTCTACAGCTCAATATGCTATTGATTTTCTTCACTACAAGAACACACCATTGACTCACACTCCATGTCCACCAGTACCCCCAGCTCCTTTTCTGCAAAATTGCTTTCTATCCAGTCAGTCCCCAGTGTGTGCTGTTGTCCTGGTCCACTCTGAAATTCAGGACAGTCTCCCATGGGATCCTGTCAACCAGTCCCTCAAACAAGCTCACATCTCTTCTTCTGAAGTCCAGAGCTATAATTCTGTCATTTGCATTTGTCTTGTTCACTTCTCTGAATATGATTTTTTTAGCAAAAGCTGATGTCAGCTTTCATGTCCTCTACAAATTCTTTCTTTTTGGTGAAAAGCACACCCAGCAGAGTGTCTCCTTTTGTCAGATCACTGATCTCCTGTGTCAAAAAATTGTCCTTGATGCTTTCTCGAAAACCTCCTACATTGCAAATGGCCTCAGGTTACCCTTCTAGTCAATGTCAGGAGGGTTAACTAGGACTAGTGATGCTTCTTTCATCTTTCTAAAGAAAGTTATATCTACTCCCTCTTCTTGATCAGGTGATCTGGAGCAGGTGTTCTGCATGACCCTTGTTGGTCTCTCCTCTGATCCTTACCCACCCTTATCCATCATCTGTCTATTTCAAGCGAAACTTGTGACCCATGACCCCTGTCACCACGCTGTCCCTTTGAGCTTCCCTGTACCTCTACTTCTCATCAGTCCGTGGTCATCATCCCCTGACAGATTTCTCTTGAAACCCTCCTCACTGGGTCAGCGAGCCAGCTTGCAAAGATGCTTTTGCCTGTCTTTGTCAATGGATCCCATCTCTCCCCAGAAGTCTTCTTTCCTTCAGGAAGATCCCATGGTAATTAGAGCTAAGGTCCTGCCTGAAACACCAGCTGTGCTATCAGGTGTTGTTCTGGAAGGTAACATCCACTGCTACCTAAGTCTTTCCTCTTGACTGATGTGGCTAAAGAGAACAGCCCTGAGCCCCAGGCTCCCTCCTAGAGGCTGGTAGTTACCCTTCACTTGCTTAACAGTATCAACCCAAGAGGATGAGCAGCAATGGGTAATCATCTAAAGTACGGATGGACTCCAGCCATCTGTGCAACATCCCAGGTTCAAGTCTTAACAAGTGAAGAACCTCCTGAGACAAGAAGTCTGGTTGGCAGATGAGTGTTTCTGTCTTCTGCGGAAGTCTGTAGCCATGACCATCCACTCTTTCTTCTGAATTCCAACATGTGGATCAGTGTCTGCTGGCCCAGATGCTTCCCCTGAGGGAATTCGCTCCTCACTTGTTACAAGCATATCTGTAAGTGCACACCTGACATCTGCAGGCAGAGAAAAAACCTTCTTTCCATTGCTAAAAGCCACAGACTTCCATCTTTCAATTTGGCAGTCTCAATCCTCATCTTATTTAGACATAACATCTAACTGTCCCTCCTTTCGAGCAATATGGGATTTGGATCCTGCCTCTCTAAGGTTTTTGTAAGCAACTTGTTATTCTTTTTTTGTCCTCCTTGATACTGCAGTCTGCTCTGCTCACCTCCTCCAACAGCCCTTTTACCTGGTAGCTCCGTGCCACAGCCAGAGCTCACCTCCCACCTGCAAGACTGAGACCCTGCAAGGTGCTGGGGCAGTGGGACCATTTCCTGTGACATCTCATCACCTCTGAGAGTTCAGCATGCTCCTGAGCAGTACTTCTGGGACCTCTTTCATGGCTTTGTCTACATAAATTACCAGATCATTTCCATACCTAGATCTACATGTATTTGGGGGTTTAAGAGTTTGTGGTACAGGAGACACCTCTTCAGCAGCTATATTAGGTTCTGTTATAGAAAGGAGTTTGCTTTGACTTTTCTTATTTAGTGATATCCAGGAAACCACAACACCTCTACTGGGATATGGATATTTTTCACATTTTCTAACTTGTTAGCAGTAGTCCAGAAGCAAGTGATGTGATCTGTGGGGGGGTACTCTCAGAAACTTCAAAATAATGCAGAACACATCAGATTATCTCTTGCAATTATTTGGTAACAGTGTGCCACGCTCTGTTCTGATGATAAAACCAAGTGATATTTACAATCCTTCAAACATAAAATGGTCTGGGACGCAACCAGCACAGGTTCCCCCTACCCCCGCTGTGTCTTGGGAGAGCATTTAAGATCTTCTCTTTTGCTTTTCCTTTGATGACTAAAATTTCACTCAACAATAGGAGTAGATGAAAATTCCCACAGCCCACAATTGTCCATATTTGCAAGACTTCAAGCACAATGCGGAGCATACATGATGAATTGCCTGATACTGACAGTCTTAGATAGTATCTTATATTTTGGATTATGAACTGATGAGCTATGACTCATGAGCTTATCTCACTGATTATAATTTCACTACTACCTTCTGCTTCCCCAGCTGTTGTATTCACTGGTAGCTGTAAGCTCTTTGGGGCACGAAGTACCTTTCAGGTACTGCTGTATAATGTGGAACCAATCTGTGTTACAAGTTACCCTCTCTGTTAACGTAGCAGAAGATAAGTGATCATATTAGCACCTAACGTTGCATGCTAGCTGTCTTCAAAATATAAATTTACTTTTATTATTTATTGAAGGACCTTTCTCCTGAAAGCATGTTTTAAAGTCACCTTGGCTCTTGCAGAGAGTAAGACCCTGATCTTATGAAGTCCCTCAGCAGTTCCAGACCACAAGTATAACAGGTTGAAGTGGAATGTCCCAAGAGCCCAACACAGCTACCAAGTTTAAGGAAGGGAGAAGCCCAAGGAATTCAGAGAATCCCAAAGTGGTTCTCTCTAATAAGGTGCAACACTTCATAACACATGAAGTCTCAAGTGCATTCATGTATAGACCAGTTTCAAAAGTGAAGATTCCAAAACACCACAAGAATTTCTATAATACATCCTTGAGTGCACTTTTCTAAATATTCAGCTTACATTTCCATTTTTTTCTTTCATTCTTCCAGCACTATGAACTTCTTTTCCTCTCCTCTTCCTTTCCCTTACCCACACTTACTTAAAGTTCTTTAAAATTTTCTGGGCATTATTTTGGATGCCTGCTTCAGAAAGTTTACATGTCATTTTTCTAAAATGGTCTATTTCTCTGTCTGACTTAAAGCTCCATTGCTACTCTCATCTCTTGTAAGAATCCATAATGCACAATAGCTTTCTATGCCTCAAGGCTTTTAAGACTTCTATTTAAATAACTTTCTGGTGATGGACTTGGTTACTGGAAGTTCTGGAATTAAAAAGATGCACTTTCCTGTCAGAGCAGCAAAGTTGGGTACAACTAGCTGAAGCTCTTAGTGCTCTAAAACTGGTCTCACTAATTGATGCTCTAATACACCATCAGATTTTCCAGACCATGTTTCCGCTTGAATTTCAAACACAGTCAAAGTTCATTTTAGGTTTATCAAGTCGAAGCATGCCCTAAGAGGATCAAATTCTGCATTCAAGGAAATTGCTTACCGAAGTTCTCATCAGCCCATGTTGCACATATCTACAGGGTCATCAGTAATATAAATAAAATTATATGGAATATACTCAATGGCTGCAAACATTCATATTCCAGTGATATTATACTGTTTCTGAAAGTATTCACAGTTACGTTAGAGAGATTTAACCTAGAAAAGGGATATATACCAATTTGAAGTCAACAGCTAACTGGTGGGAATTAGGATTAAATTTGCTTAATAGATTATTCCATGATTGCAGATTATACATTGTTGATATCTTAAATGTCTAGTATTAGCTAGGAAAACAGTTGACACTAACCACTGTTGCAGAAAAAAATAAATATTGGGTTAAATAGATTAATGACCTGATCCAATGTATTTAACCTTATATCCCTATATCTTCTGCCATAAATTAAGGCATTTTTCTGAGTTGTATTAAAAAGGAAAAGAGTTGCCTGGTCTTATAATGGTAGACTTATGTATTTTGTAAAGGGCAACATCTTGTTGCTATCTAGCATTTTACAGAACATTATGAAGGAGTAAAAGTATTGCAGGAATTACTGGGGTTTTTCGGTTAAAATTGTAACACTGGCTTGGAATGACAATCTGCCTTCCTAAATTCCATCTGGAGTTTTCCCTGAATAAATATTCCTTTCTTCTCAAATTTGTGAACTAAATTATTCAATGATATTGCTATGTGATGTTAAACAGCTGTTGTGTTTCACCCCTAAAAGCTCATTTCATTGATGGGTGAAGCAATTCTTTCATTTAAGTTTTATTTAAAAAATGTCTTGAATTAAATGCAATATATGCATACAAGAAAATACTATATATTTTATCACCTGTAATGAAAGTAAGGTCTTTGTAGATGACAGATATTATTAATCCCATAGATGCTGCTGAAAAGGTTTTTTAATATAACAGTGTTGCGGAAAAGATTAAACCAAAAATGACTATGCTAGGATCCCGGAGATATAAATAAAGTTGTTTTTCTGGGAAAGCACCTGCTTTTATATATTGATGAGAAATTTCACAGGGGCATATTTTGCCCTCAGACACTCATGCATAAATCAAATTGATTTCAATAGAAATTGTGAGTGCATATTTGGTTGCTTTCACTGGAGCAGCAGTATTGCAGAGGCTTCTATAGAGATTCCATAGCTAGATTTGCCTTTAACCTTAAAATCCCCATTTTACACTTGAATTGGCAATTTTAGCTTCCAGATTTGACAAAGTTATCCAGAGGGAAATAAAATCTCCCATGAAGAGCTGGTGCCTGGCAGAGTGTCCTAGAAAGAGTATCAGCTTGCACTGTTCCTACACCCTTCCGCAGACATCTGCTCCAGGCCACTTTCAGAGCCGGGATGGTGGGATAGAGGGACCTTCGTTCTAACCTGACACAGCCATTCTTATTTCAGCATGTAATGAAGGTTTTTTAAATGCGTATATTCTTTTAAACTTCTGTGGGTAAAACATAGCACTCTCCTTCCTTTCTTAAACTTGGAATTGTCACTCTCAATTTCTCGTTTTCTGGACTGTGAGCCACCACAGTCTATAGGTATCTCTTTTCACAGGTAGAACATCGATCTTTATACCATTGCCAGACCTTGCCCACTGCAGTTTTTCTGCTGTCCTTTCCCTAACCTGCCTCAACCTGACCTCTTACCTGCTGAAGTATCATCTTAGGTAATAAAGATGGTTTAAAGACTATAATCACCTCTTCATTGTGTGCATCTAGATGTTTTGCTCCAAAAACTGTTCTTACAAGATCATTTCTTCTATCAGCCACTGGACAGTCATGTCTCAGCTCACTCTGTGGTTGGACTTGATGATTTTAAATGTCTTTTCCAACCTAAATGATTCTATGATTCTATCCATTCACCTCCTTAACTTTAAGAAAATAGTGGTTGACATTCAAACTAGCTTACATTTTAAGCTCTGTCTTGCTTTGTACACTGCCTTCTGGTAATGATGGTGGATGAAATCTGTCAGTCAGTTTGTACATGGAGTATTCTACCTACTTGACTTCCATAACCACATCATCTGACATGCTGGAACTTTATTGCCAGGGGTCAAATGTCTTGGTACAGTCAACTGCTGTATCTTGGCTTTCATGGGCTACTTTGATGAAATTTGAACAGAAAAAGATCTAGCCTGAAATATATCCATGGTCAGAGCGAATTACTGAGATTTGCTATAATTGATCTTAGCTTCAGGATTAGTGTGGGTCAGAGAACACTGAAGGGAGCCATCATAGTTTTCTCATTTTGCTTATATCCATTATTCTTCATAAGATAGTGACACTGTAAAGTCTTAGTATTAGATCTGACTCCTCCCAAATACAATAACTTCAGTGATAAGAAGGACAAGGCCAGTGTCCATCTGTCCATACAAAAGTTTCAGTCAATGATCATACCAGATGATTTGGCCTCCAAGCGGTTGACTAATGAGATACTTGACGGCTTCTGGTTAGGAAAAAAAAACCTAGATGTGTAGCATGACTACTGTATTCTCCGATTCACCATGAGCTATTGTTTTGCTTGAATAACTTCTGCTTTAAGAAAGGAGATTAACCTGTGCTCTTTCTTGGATTTTTCTTCAGTATTCTGGCACTGTTCCAGTGGCAGTGGTTACCTTTTAGCTAAAACTCTATTCTCTTGGACTTACAATATCCTTTCTTACTTCTCCCTAACTTTGACGGCAGCATCATTACATGCCTGTACCTACCTGCCATCTTTGGAACCGAGCACCACCAACGTGAGCAGGACCCCAAAATTATTCAAGACAGGAAATGAGACTCCTTGTTATATCAAAATGGAAAGGGAAGGAAATGAAACGGTCTACACTTTTGCGTCTAGACAACATTACATTACGTTCAAGAAGTTTCACACAGTGAATATAATGTACTATCTAGCAGGTGAGTAAAAGGAATGGAAATCAGATTTACTGTGTTCTCTGCTGTTTCCCGTAGCACTGATGTTGAAGATATTGATGGGAACTTTGTTAAGACTCGCTGTCCCCTGGTCTATCCATTTGTATAATATTACTCCTGTTTGCAAATATCTCTGAAAACTTCATATGCAAGCCCCAGGATGTAACCTGGGGACTATTATTAACAGTGAATGTTGCTTAGACACATCGCTGTGGTCCCCAAGCAGCTCCAAGCTGAATTCCTCTTCACATCCTAGTGACTCTTTCTTTTCAACTTCTAATGACTCTGAAAGAGTTATGCATAATAAATAGATGATTCACAGACAGCTACTTAGCCTGCTGTCTAACAAATCTCTAATTTGTTATCTAGTAAATATAGTAACACTTAAAATACAGAGACTCAATCAATGAATCTCTCTCCCTGTCTCACTTATCTGGAATACACAAAATGCAATACACTGCTGCTATCCGTGCGCCAACCACCTCTGATTACAGTATATATACATGAACCATCATTAAAAAACATGTACAAAGAGCACTAAAATGCTGAAGAAAACAGCCATTTAAACATATTATTAGCTTTCCTGTTCCTGCCTTCTCTCCTGTGATGTCCTCTTATGACTGTCCCCCAAAAGGGAAAAAAAAAAAGGGGAGTCAATTATCTGCAGCAAAAACCTGGATCTAGACCAGATTTCAGTGTGTGATCTTTTCTTTTATTACAGTAGGACCAGGAAACCCTAATTCAGATTGGCAGGACAGAACGCCAGGCAGCATGTATAAATATTGTAATTCTCTGTGACAGACATCATGGGTTACCGGGTAAAAGTGGGAAGCTACAAAAGCTAATAATCCCAAATAGGGATATTTGAATATTATCCAGTCTGTGTATGGAATTTAACAGAAATATTCTTCTATATTCCTGAAAGAGTATTAAAAAAACCCCAAAATATGATTAATTTCGGGGACTGGACAAAACATCCTCCAGTGGTCCCTTTCAGCCTCAGCCATTCTGTGATCTCTGTGGTAGCGTCTTCCTTGGGTTTTCAGTGATAGGCGGAGGCTCTGTCAGTCTACAGTAAATTTTTATATGATTGGGATACTAAAACCAAGAAATCTGAATCCTGCATGTGCCGACAATCCCTACCAATGAATTTCTTAGGTAGGAATTGTGCTGTTCTCTGCTTGTGGTAAAGAAGACAATGTACTGTACCTGATAAAACACATTAAAGTTAGAACATGCTGCCTTAACTGCACAGTAGAGATGTTCTTAGGGTTGATAGTTTTATTTCACTATTTGGTTTCATTACGTTGAATCAATTATCTCCGGTGGGTTGGTTTTAGACAGCGCAGAAATTTCTGGTTTCAGCAGTACATGTGAATATTTTGCAGGGTTTTAGTCTGCATGGGTCTGTGATCTTCTCCCTCTGTTTTGTTTGAGTTTTGGAACTGAAAAGAAGAAATCTTGTTAAAGCCTTTGTTTTGCCTGGCTTCATGTCAAACCCATGTAGAATTCTGCTTTCAGCATATATTTTCATAAGATGACCTGGGTTTCATGAAATTAAAAAGATTTGTCAGCTTTCAGAAGATGTGCAGCTGAGATACCCGTTTGTAATTATATCTGAAGCGTGGTAGTCAGCTGAGCTCGAGTTTCATGGAAAACATTATTCTCAGCATTGTGTCTTTAAAACAGTATGTTTTGCCAAAGAATGCCGCAAATGGTCTGTTTGAGATTAAAAAAGCAAATCAAAACAAATTAAATGAAAAATCCAACACAACTACCCAGCCTAATCAAACTCTTTTCTCAGTGTTGCTTTTGCCGTGGCTCTCAAAATATTCAACAGCTTTCTGCAATGGCACCAGTCACTCTTCAGCAGTCAGTTCTTCACTGTTGTCTTTCAAATCACTGGAAAAGGCTAACCACCGGGAGGAAAAATGCAATTGAGAATAATAGTCAGTAGAAAACCCAAACCAGGCATGCCTTTCTGGTGCTTGGTTGCTGGGTATTGGGATAAAGAATAATTATAGACTGGCAGACAACTAGGAAAGACTACGATCACTTGCTCTGAACTCTCATAGAGGAGATTTCTTTTTTCACAAGGGCATCAATCCTACTGATAATGAATCAAGTTCAGTTCCAAAATCCTTTAGGTGTTTGTTTGTTTGTTTTCTTTTTCTTTTTTTTTTTTTTTGTTTATTTGTTTTAAGATCTTCCGAAAAGCTAGAGAGAGAAATCTTCTCTGATGATTTTGGTATAAATAAATAATTAAACAATAGATGCACAATTTCATAGAAATATAGAAATATTTAAGATAGCAATAAGACACAGAGAGTGGACAGAGGTTAAAATATTTATAAGGTTCTGAAGTGAGACCACAAAGTTTTGAGCTGGTAAGGAGAAGGTTTGTGTTTATTGTACACTACCAAAGAGCAAAGGGCTGTTTGCTCGGCTGCAACAGTTTTTCCAGGGTTTACATAAGTGTCTTTGTGTGAAATCCAGGTCCACCTATAATTGATATAACCCAGAATTTCCACATTTGGAGAAGTTTATTAGTTATCTTTAAAAGGAAGCGAAGCTTAATGGGATTGTTGATTACATGGAGACTAAGGATTTTTCCTGAAGCAGAGCACAGCTATAAACAATGAAGTGTTTTAATGCTGATGTGGTGAGATTAGAGAGCTGTTAGTGAAACCCCCATTTTAGAGTACTTTGTGCATGAATTCTGTGGGGGGCAAATCTGCATACCCCTGAGAAAACTAGTTAGCATAGAGTTAGATACACACATATATATTTATAGTACAAGCACACACGTGCATACATACATATATATATATATGTATCAGTTTTCTGATAGACAAAAGGAAGCCAAACCAGAATGCAAATGTAACTTTTGGCACAGAGACCACGTTAACCCAAACAGGCTAAAATTAGTTGATGATTTTCCAAGTACAAATTTACATATAAAAAGAACAAAGCGGTTCAATTCTGCATTTACAGACTGGAGACAAGTTTACCCCAGAGGGAAGAGAGATTCTTGAGTATGGCTGTTGTCCAAATTATTATGATTTGGAGAAACTAAATGAGATTTTACTTTGGTCATGCAAAACCAGCTATTTTTCTTCTTGGCTTCTACCTGATGAGTAGGTTGCAAATTCTGTATCCAGTCGACTTAAAATAGGATCCATTAACAAGATTTCAAGTAACAAAATGCGGTTTCTTACCAGGAAACTTGTTTGGGGTTGCTTTAAATTCTGTTTTAGTCATTAAGTTTATGCCGGCTAATAACTGTGATAGAGAGAGCTGTATTTGACATCTTATCACACTGTTCTGTGTTGTCCCTAAAGAGACCTTTCTTCATCAACAGATGTGTGATGCAAGCCTGAATGTTGTATGCTTTGGTCAGGTATATAGCAAAGTACGGTGTTCTCTGTGTTCAGCCTTTTTTCCTTTTTGTGAAAACCAGGTTACAGAAAAAAAACAAAACCAACAACCCCAAAATTACTGCTCCTGGCATAGACAAAAGCAAAATAAAGAGTGAGAGAAAAGGTGATATTCATTTTTCTGTGAAATGATTTCATGCGGTTTCAGGCATTTCCTTCTGACTGTAGAAATGGATCGTGAGATCCGAAGTTAGGAGTGATTTTTAAGGATGAGCCCGGTTTCTTCAGCACCCTTGAATCAAAAGATGAAAACAACGAATGACTTGCAATGAGAAGGACTGATTGTGGATGTGGATGTTCCACTTTATCCACACTAGACGTTAATTGTAAATCCTCTCTTTGGTAGCAAGTGCCTGATCTAGCATTGACTGAAGTCTAGGGAAGAGCTGCCATTGACTTCAGAAGTTATTAAACCAAGATATAGTTGCAGCACGTGGTGAGGAAAGAGTATACTTCAGATACCTTTTTTTTTTTTATTAACCTTGGGAGGATAATTAACCTTGTCACTCCCATGCCTGCAATGACAAAAACCAAAGGATTTGAATCAATCTTCCTGTGTTAGAAATGACATTTCTTCTAATTCCAGTCAGGAGTGGAAACACACTCTCCTATTCCCAGCTTCTGTTCCTGATTTACTACATTTTCTCATGAAAGTACTTTAGTGTGTTTCACCTTGGTTTATTTGTTATTTAAGAAATGAGGTACCATACTCTTACGCACCTTATGTGTAAGTGTCATGAAATCTTTTGCTGAAAATGCTGCTTAAATGTAAAACAAGCAAACAAGCCTCCTTGGAATCGTCCCAGCAATATGTCAAAAGCCGAGGACAGCTGAGGAGAAGGGTGTTGTGTATGTGAAGGAGAAACTACAGCTTGGGCTTTTTTCCTCTATATTACTTACGCACACAAAAACAGACATGCACAAACGTATACTTGGGAGGGCATCGGAGAAGAAGCGGGAGAACTTATGTTTCATACAAGTATCGCAGCAAAATCTAACGCCGATTGGCCAATTCACAGTAATTTAAAATGGCAAAGGAAAAAAAAAAAAATCCACGACATAAACAATAACCACTTTGGTAGGTCCATTCTAGAGCATAGGTGAAATCAAGATAAGGGAAAAATTGTTAGGCAGTAAACCCCTGAATGTAAATTGGCTGATACTGAGTTACTTACACAGAGCTTTTAAAGTACTTATTTTTTCTCCTTAATACAAATTCCACTCAGAAGCAGGGTACATATAGAGAATTCTTCCTGACCTCGGTGTTACGAATAAAACAAATTACTTTATTGCAGACAGTAATTAGGCAGAGAATCATCAGTAAAATCCTACTATAAACTGTATGCGTGCTGGAGGAACGCTCAAAGAGTCTCTACAGTGCTTTGCAGAAATGTTATTTCCTGTCCCTTTTGAATACGCATTACCCATTTTCTTCATCCATCTATCAGAAAGATTCCCATGCACATACAGAGTGGATGTTTACCGTAGTCTGTCAAGCCTCAGAGCTCAGCTCATGGGAAGTGCACATCTGCTTGCGGAATATGAGGATGCTTGAGCGATGATGGGGTTCTTGACACAG
This sequence comes from Burhinus oedicnemus, assembly GCA_008921705.1. NCBI lineage: Eukaryota > Metazoa > Chordata > Aves > Charadriiformes > Burhinidae > Burhinus > Burhinus oedicnemus. The sequence continues at coordinate 2,346,063 of VFFE01007640.1, read as the reverse complement.
GGAAATAAAATAGCGATCTGCTTTGTCAAAGCGTCCCATAAATATCTTTCTACAAGCAAGTGATCACTGCCTTAATAAGAGAATGAAGAACTGACCGTACACAAATTTTCCCTGGTTCCAGACTTCGAGAGCAAGTATGTAATTTCGGCTGTATCACACAGTAAAAATACATTGATTTATGCAAACTTTTACTTTCCAAACCCCAAAGCACTTTATGAGCTCTGCAACATATACAGGAGCCGTTTCACTTATGACTAAATGCAGCAATCTCTGCGGTGGAGCTCTGCATCTGTTAATTAAGGCACATGTGTAGCCCAAATTTCTTTTTACAATACCCTCGTGTGCCATCTCCATATCTGAGGCCGGGAACTAAGGCAGCGAGGTTGCCATCATTCTCCACAGGCTCAGGATTTCTCCCAGAGAGATTATGAAACTAGATTAAATCTTTATAGAGATCTCATGGCAGTGCCGATAGTAGACACGGGTCAAAGTCCTTTATTGAGAAGATTCCCCTTCCCTATCGGGACACCAAAAATGGGGCCGGTAAGTGGTATTGAACTTCCAACCTGTGATGACAATTTTCGGTATTCTGCTAGGAGATGAGAGTGGCATTTGGCCTCTAAAAATGTTCTTCAAGTACTAGGGAGGTAGGGCTTTTCAAGCATCATAATTGATAGATTTGTAATTAACAAGCTATGCAGCAGGAAGAAAATCGTTGCGTGATGACTAGATTACAAACCCAGGCCTTTCAATTCTGCTGCTTGTGATTTCGCAATGGCTCTGATTGTAGCTTCTCTGCCATTTGCATATCTTCCTAAACATTCGAGGTGCATGCTGATTTCGTGTTTTATCTCATTTTGATGTGTTGCAGGTGCTTGTCAGCGCCTACCAGGGTTTCTATTACAGTCAGCTTTTATTTTATTGAAATATTTGTGCAGAATAATACAACACTGAAGCCTGACATGATTCCATCTTAATCCTACTATGGGGAAAGACTCACAGAAGGCACTGGATGCACTATAGAAGAGAGAAATTTGGGTCTGATGGTTACAGGTAGAGGGGTGGGGAAATTTTCTGACTGAAGACAGCGTATGGGAGAGTATTTAAGCGTGATTTGCATCCATTTGTATTCAGCAGGCTAACTATGCATATGATTAATGTTGCCTCCCCTTCTCCCTCGGTTTCTGCCTTTGCCTTGTGATTAACACCAATCTAGGATCTTGTCACCACTGAGGCATCAGTGGGACTTCAGGATGACAGATGCCCTCATGGCAAACATGCTCAAGACTGACTGGAGCTAAAAGCCCAGGCTGCAAAGTTGGGAAGTGTTGACAGCTGTGGAAAGGTACGATAGGGTACCATGTGCTATTAAGTTATTTGATCTTGTGCTTCGAGGTAAGATTTTGGGCTGACGACTTAGGGCTATTACTCAGAGTCATTATTTGTCAGGTTTCTTCACTTTCTGGAACCTGCGTTCCTTCACCGACACTGATGATAAGATCAAAATATCCAACCATTTGATGTATGAATCTTTATTAATTCAGGTGTTTGTAGAAATTTAGGATCTTTCCATGACGATACTTGTAGAAAATGACTAACAGGTGTGTAAGAGTATTTTCATGTAACTGTAAGTACAGCAAGCATCACATACTATTTTTTAATGGTCCTTTCAGCTTGTATTCCATTCACTCATTTCTATTTGTTATTTTAGGACACAGTTCTGCAATGACATAAAGACAGGCAAATCGCTCAGAAAAAAAAACTTACAGAACAGCCTATTTAGGTCTTCTTTTGGGATGGGAGAACTCGGTACAGACTGATGATAAGCAGCCATTGGTGTAGTACAAAAGAATCTGCGTAAAATAAATGCTACACTATGACTGAAAAAAAGATAAAGAAAAGCGTGCTCAAGAATTTGACTGCCCAGTTTATATCATGTTAATAAAAATGTTGCTGGCATAATCTTCAGTTTAGAAGATTCATGAAAGCACTCAAATCCACTTTTTTCTACCCTTTTGACTAATAACACGGAACAAAATATGACTTATCAACCCTCAGCACTACATTTTGTGGTTTTACGCAGTCCTAGAAGGGTCTTTGAATAGCAACAGGGCTGTGACTTCAAGGAGGAATGAGGATTAAAGTCACCTTCAGCCAGCTCGATCTCTAGCGTGTGGTTGGTGCATGTAGGTGGATGAGAGTAACTAATTACACATGGATTATGCTACTATTTTTTTACTTTTTCACAATTTTGAGGCTGGGAGATGGTTGCACTTATTTTTCCATGTGCGATAGTTAGCTACAAAGCCACCGGTTTTACGCACAGTTATAGTTGGAAATGCGATGGGCTTTTTTTTTTTAAATATCACTTCAGTTTGGTTACCGCAGTGAGGCCACTTGCTTTACAAACACTGGCATTATCTGATTGGGGGGTTTTTAGATAAAAAAAAGGTCTTTCAGGATTTTTAAAGAGTTTTTTTTGTGCATCAGTAACAAGTTACATTCATATCAACAGTTCAAATCAGCAATGACTTTTAGGAATATTAGTCTTTTATTATTTTTCTCTTTTATTGAGTTTCCTGGCCATGATGAAGAATGAATTTAGTTATAATTATGTGAGTTTTATTATTCACCAAGAAGAAGATACTGAATATTCATATTTCAAACATAAAACCAACCTCAGGAAATTATAAGTAATGCTTAAATCTTTTTTATTTCAGTAATGATAACAAATATATTAGAAATGTGTCTTCTTTATAAGAAATGGCTAAATTTGAAAGAACAGGATTATATGTTTTTCCTGAAGAAACTCTCTGTGATATGAAAATAAACCCTTGCTTTTTTATGCTCTACATTAATAACTACAACTAGAAATAATACAGACAGTTGTGGTCGAATATACATCATGCAAACTCATTTATAAACAAATCTAACCTTATATATGGGAATTACGACAAAAGGGAGGTCTTTTGCAAGATAACTCATTTTTATAGAGGAAATGGCTCAGATGCACTTGACAGTTTTTTGAAAACAACAGAATCAGACTTTGTCCACCAGCTCAACAGGGATTTTTGGCAAGCCTGGTTTTTCATTTTGCCAGGGCCAGCTACTCCTGCTGCCACTGCACAAGTAACAGTAAATGAGTTGGGGAGGGGTTTTATTTGCAAGGAACAATGACAGTGCCAGGACCACTGAATTTTTAAAAAGAAGAAGAAGAAGAAGAAAAAAAAAAAATCTTTCTTTGCCCCTGCTCTAATGTGCTGACGTGCCAGAGTCGCTTTAACAGATTAACAAAATACTGTTCGCAGATATTGAACCTGCCTTTTACATGCTCAGTGATACATTTTCAACCACCCACTCCTAGCATTCCCCTTCATTTCCCTGCAGAATTTAATCTCACACACATACAGTAAATTTGACGGACAACTTCTGCGGGATTCTCTCCCTGACAGGGTATTGCATCAGCCAGCGAGGTTCGGAGTATTACGACTTGCTGCCCTGCATCTCCCAAGGAACCGTTATACCCACAGAGATGCTTTCACAGACTGTGCTACCTGTAATGTCTTGGAGCAACCTTTCTGTCCGTCCTCCTCATTTCACTGACCCAGACTGACCCATACATATGAATGAAGTGTGCGTTCGCAGACTGCCTTGCTGTTGACAACCACAATAAATCATTTCTCCCCTTCCCATTGTTCTTGCTGTTTGGCTATATTTTCCAGGAGGCTCATCCTTGTTAGGTACTCAAAATAGTTTCTGTTACTAACAGGGCTACAGTTAGAGATATTGTCATTCATTTCGGTGCTTTGGGCTCAATCCTCCAAGGCAGAAAAGCATCCTGAATGATGAACTTCGGGCACCGAGTTTGAATGTCTTGTTGAACGGCACAGAAATGATCCCTGCAAGAGCATGGTTAATATTCAGAGGTGTTGTGACCTCTGGTTTTGCAGTCAGAAAAAGCCTGACTTCTTTATTTTTCCCGTCCAAGATTACAAAGGTAAGGAAATTAGAAGATGAGGTAAATTGCATATTTATGCTCATTTCCATCTCCCGCAAGGAATCTGAGAGGTACTTAAAACGCAATTATTTGGTTCAGATATTCTGTCCAGGAAAATGTTTCCACAAGCATTTTACAGACTTACTGTAAATAATACAATCACACGCTTCAATCATGAGTAAGCGAGGAGGAGCAGCGGAGAGAGAACTGAGGCATAAGCAGAGATTCGAAGCCTGCTGCTGAATCCGTGAGACGGGAGAAGGCAGAGTGGCTGCTCCAGGTGGCAGAGGAGAAACCAGCTTTACCAGGGATGACAAGGCTGGGTGAAAGAGGGAGTGGAGAAGCTGGAAGTATGAGGCAAAGCCTCTGCAGGAGCCTCTGGCAGCTCTAGGAAGTGTTTGGTTTTATTTTGAATTATTTTTTGGATTTTTGGTGGTGGTAGGGTGGGAATTTTGCAGGTTGTATCCTGCTTTTTAGCAATGTTTTAGAGGAATACACAAGAGAATAACAGATTTTTTTTGTTGTTGTGAAGTTTTGTCACATGGTGAAGTGAAGCCAGGTCATTTCACAGCAACAAAAAGAAAATTATTTTGAGTACACTCTAGTGCCATGAACATATTTCTTACTAGACAGAAAGAAAACAAGGATCAGCAGACCACACCTGAAGAAACAGGGACAAATGGGTATGTTCATGACTTTATTAGAGTCAGAGGATCCTGAATGGTGTTTTCCAGTGAGCTGCTTCTTATTGTGGTCCTAGGGATGGAGATGGAGAATCTCCAGAGAACAAGATGGAGAAAACGGGTGGCTGGTGGCTGCTCTAGGGTGAGACCTAAGGAAAGCGCGAAGACTTGTTTAGGGAAAGTATAGGTGTGCATAAATGCACAACAGTAACTCCTGATGAAACTACATACTCTGAAGAGGAGATAAAAGCTGTTCCATTATTATCCTCCTTGTGCCGACTCAAGTCTAATGGTCATTGCCAGAAAAAAAAAAAAAAGAAGCCATGAAGATACATGCATTACCACAGTTGGACATCAAGACTCATCTAGATCTGTCCAAGACTGTTCCTTGGTTTAGGAGCCAACTGGAACATAAGAGCCCATGTTTGTGTTATTAGGTTTTCTCAGCCTCCAGAAGAGAGCAGCCATCTGCAAACCTCCTGTGGTCCCAGATGCATAGTAAATCTTGAACTATGCCCAGAAACAGTTTGGGGGAACAATAGTGTGCTTAGATCCCAATCTAATTGTTGTATAATAGGACAGCTGAAGTCCAGTGCCCGGGAATATTTGTCCTTCACAGTTGATCGGTATACATGTGGCTATCATGATCAACCCTAGCACAAGGCAACTCTTGAGCATTAGATGATTTTTGAAAACATGTACTGTATTAGCTCCAAACTAGCCATCTACATGGATTTCCATATCCTTATAGGATTTTTTATGTCATATCTGAGCAAGGTATTATCTACTGATCTCAGACCAAGAAGCTGAGAATTAGACTTCAATCCTCTGTGTGACACCAAGACTTTTTTAACCTCTGACAAGTCTCTGACTTGGTTTTTCTCTTTATGGGTGTTTGTAAAGATAAAGTCATTACAGCAAAGCTCTTTGAAGATAAGAATCCTTTGTAAGGGTTATGTACAATTATCCTTTCTTATTTTAAGTAGGGTTGATGACACCCTGTCTACAACTCTGCTAAGTGAACCTGCTTACAACAAGGAACGTCTTAGCCCAATGTCACCCTTTGGTCTAACTGTAAAATATGTGCGCTAAACTGAATTCTGGTGACTATTACATGTAATGACTTTGAGACTTCTGTCATATTTAAGCCTTCATAAAAATGTGAAACATTAAGATCTAGGTTTGATATTTGATTGAACTACTGAAAAAGCTCCAGATAATATATCCTGAAAATTTCATGGAAGTATCTTATAGGCTTCTGGCCACAGATTGCTGATATAGGCCATCACTTTTTCTCAGATGACACACATTTCTACATCCTCCTTGACTTACTCTTTTGTCCTTCAGTTTCCCATTTATCTGTCTGTCTCAGGTCTGTCATCTCTTGGCTACACTGTAACTTTTTCCTACTGAATCCTTCAAAGCCTGAAGGCATAATATGGATAAAGAGTTATTGCTGTCCAATGTCTCTAGCTCTGTGATTGTTATTCTTCACATTGCTTGCAGAGATGGAAATTCCAAGATTTGCCCTTGACTCTGAGTTTATTTTTTTCTCTCACAGCTTTTCATCCTGCTTCCATGCATAGAGCTTTCTCTGGAGTGCTGCCAGAAGTTATCTTTATCCCATCACCCTCCTGCTCTTGCCAAAACCCTTACTCATATGCCAATTGCAATTCAATCATTTATAATCTCTCTTAATTTCATCTACGTGCATTTTACAGGGTGATGCCAAGCAACTGTCAAAGAACACCCATTTCCAATCCATAAGTGCCATCAGTGTGGTCCCAATGATCTTATAGCCACCCTTTTGCTGTCACATAAGAACCAGACTGTCCACTGACTGCAATGCAGGAACCAGACACAATTGTCAAACGGAGGAAATGAAAGGAACTTTTTTGATCAAATACTAAACTAGCGGACTTTCAGACTTCAGACTCCGTGATTGCTTCATAACTGTAAGTTTCTATCTTATTCACAAGTCAATTGTCTTGGAGATCACCAGGTCTTAACCAGTTTGGGTAGCTACATCCTTCTAAAAGCCATTTTCAGTTCAAATGTATATACCACAGTTTAAAACCACAATAAAAGTCTTCTGCAAGTTGAAAATGTGAGAGTTAAAGATAATGATGCCTGCTGCTGAAGTCATCCCAGTGTCTGATACTTCCTGCCACCTGGTGGAAAGTTGCACTTTTCTCTTGGTTGAGTTCATTGAAGTGAGGATTTCTGGGAGAATTCCAAGCTTTTTGAAGTGCAGTGCAGCCTAAAACAGCTAGATATACCCAACTAACTAGCTGATTTACATTCCAGACCATAGCAGTGGGACCCTAGGACAGCACAGACTGGGAAATCTGCCCAAGGTCCACGGACTCTGGTGGTTACTCACAGTAGGCTTCATGATGCCACCGCTACCCTGAAGCCTGGATTGTCTTAAAGCTGGCTTGTGCCTGTTTCCATGAGTCAGTCACTGAATTTTAGACTTACTATAAGATCTGTCATGTACTCATTTAAAACAGATTGTCCTGTGGCTGTTTAAATTGTGACAACAACAGGTGTTATGTCCTTATTGATTTTAGCACTCTTGTTGGCCCTGTTTGTGCTCTGTTCCATAAAATGGGCAGGATGGCCATGCAAGTGAAGGTTCTTTTCAGTGTACACTGTGTATTCTCTTCTCTGCTTGCTCCATAGTGGATATCATGGCGAAGAATTGCCACTACTATATAAAGATGCTTCGTAAAGATGAAAGTCTATTGAGAATGAAGGTCACACTCTATCTTGAAAAGTTTACTTCAGGCCTTCAGGCAGATGGGGGGTTTAGAGATTTCAGGCTCTAGTTACTATGTTCCATTATGTCTAAAAAAAGGTTTTATAGCTGATTGTGAGCCATACAGATATGAGAGAGATACAGCTTGAGGCAAGGGCATTTTTACTTTCTAGATTGTGGTAAAGGACATTTTTAGCAACACTTTAAATATACAAATTCTGCATTTCATCCAGCGACTCCTGAAGGTAAAACATAGAAGCTATTCCGCGAGCAGATACCAAAACTCAAGACTGACATTTCCCAGACAAGTATTTCCTGTCTTTGGGAGGCAAAGCTATGCTTCCTCTTGTCTTCTCTTATTTGATCTATTGCATGCCTGATTGCACTGTGGTACAGATTAAACAGCAGAGAGAGAAGATGCCCCCCATTTCCCACCTTAGTCCCAATCTCAGTTTTATCTCTAACCTAAAATTAATACTCCCTTTTGGACTGTAAGGACCTGGGATTAATTTTGGAAATGAACTATCTAAGCCATGATGCAAAAGATGAGAAACATCTCTTCTTCTTGATCTCACCCTACTACTACTACTCACACCAATGACAGTGACACTAATGACTACTATTACTACTAAAATTTTCTTATTCATATGTCTAAATCACAAGAAAACTTGATGTTATCAATTTGGAGTGGCTGAAGAAAGCTGTTATAATACCCAAATTTCATAAATTTATGCAAATCCGTGGTCCTAGGACTCCTTACTGTATAACTCTAGGTAGCTACTTCATTGAATTCCAGAATTTCACTTCGGAAGGCACCATGGGCACTCCAAATCAACTTGCCGGAGCCAGTTTGTGGGTATTAAAACAATTGATAGACCTAGGAATCTTCAAAAAATCTGTTTCCACTGAGACCTGTGGATCCAAATGACAATTGTGCGCCTAAATCCCATGGAAGATCTGAGTTGAAAGTGGTGGGAATTCTGTGCTGAAGAACAGGATTGCATCTTGGCTTGAGTTTCAGGCCAGAGACATAACAAGATACCTCCCTCCCCAGATACTTTCTGAGGTGAAGACATCCAAAGTCTGTCACAACACTGCAACCCATCAGTTAAAAGCAAGGCTTTTTTTATGTCGCACCCACTCAAACGTCAATCAGGAAGCCTCTTGTGAAACAGCTCTACCATCCTACACTGAAGAAGAGGTGTCATGCAGCAGTGCCTTGCTATAAAGGGTTGTTCATTTTTCAAGCAAGTTTCCTTGATTGTGAACAAACAAAAAACCTTTTCTGCCTTCTTGATTTGTTGCAACTGTACCTACAACTAGAATAAAAATTTTCTACTTCAGCCAGTGAATGTTGAAATATTTGTGGATTATTTATGCTAGAAAGTGAAACTCTACAGCCTTGAAATAAACTTTAATGTTCCTCAGCTGAGATATATGCCATCTATGTTTCCTTTGTACTTTAATTTTGGGGGGAAAAAAAGAAAGGAGAAAAAAAATTATATTTGAAAAGAAAAAAACAAGAAAAAAGAATCCATCGCTAATTTACAGTGTTACCTAGAACCACCTCTTCCTGGTTAACATTATAAATAAATATTTATCAGCTAAACAGAATTATTTTTATATCAACACAAGGGGATAAACATCAATATGAGTAATCAGTTCAACCATGAAAAGTAAAATTTACTTCCCAATGTCAGCTGGATTCACTTAGTCCAAACTGTCCCTACAGTTTAAATTATAATTTTTATTGATGTTTAAGATTCTTATCAGAAAAAAAATGTGAAAGGAAAGCAGGAACACTCAAATAAACTCATCCTGATACAAGTTCCACGAAGCCTTTTTTATTGGAGAATCTGACCCTCTGTTTGCTTGCCTCTGTACTCAGCCTGACTTAGGAGATGGCCTAAACTACTTGTCTTACTTAGAAGATGGTTTGAATTTATCAGTTACATGCTACATTTAATTTCTTTGTTTGTTTCAATAGACTGAAAAGTTTTAGAGAAAGTGAAATAGGAAACTCCGCACCTGAAAATGTTTCGAAAATGTTTCATGAATGGCAGGATCTCTAGATCAATAACTATAGATAATTCAAATTGTGTTCAACTGGACCTCTTAGTCACTGACACCAGGAAAGTGCCCGGCTTCCTTGTGTTCTCTGGAAATACGATTCTTTGAAACTGCAGATAGTTTAGTGTTATTTTTCCGTGTTAATTATATATTGAGGAAAGCACCTGATAGGGCAGCATGGGCATTTCTCTGTGATGGATACAAACTGAGGTCTTGGGAGTGCAAGATTTAATCTTTATTCTTTCTGGATGGACAGTTTCCCCATAGAAAGAGCTTTGTGGACCATCACTGGAAAAATCAGAAGCTTCAGGTAAATACGGACAGATTTTCCCTCATCTTTATCATATTTGTGCATGTACAAAGATTTTCACAGCAGTGTACCTTCAGTACACAAATGGAAAACTCTGCAGAAAATGAAATGAGGGGGATGCTTAGTGCAAATGGAAGTTTTCAGAGGTGCGTATTAGTTTCCATTGACTTTGCAAAGTAGTTAACCCCTGCAGGAAGACTGGGTTGCTACTTCATTTGCATAAGAGTTATCTAAAGTTCAGCTGAACCTCTGAATCTTTACATGAGAAAGGGAAAGAGGAAAAGAGGAGAGATACAAGAAGCAGGAATATAGAGAATGTGTCTTGCAACTACCTTAAACAGGAAAGAGTACTAAATAAATTTTAAAATTGCTTGGCAGGTGGTTGCTCTACTTATCCAGGAAGCCACTAGCTGCACAACCAGGTTGGTTATTAAGCTGTATCTAAGACTGTTCAGCTGAAGTCAAAGCAAAGCTCAGTGTGACTTAGATCTTTGTGTGTGGGCTGACAGAAATCAAGAAGCAAAAGATCAGAGAAGAAACAAGTGCTTGATCTTCAGGAATGATGAATAACAACAAAACAGACACATGGACTTAGGCATTTGAGTCAACAGGACTACTTGCACCTTGAAAAATTAAGTCAAGTAAGAGAGTAGCTCTGGAGGAAATCTGCAGATGTTGACCTCCTGAAGAAGGAGAAAACAGAAGGGATGAAGGACAGACAAAATGAAAAAAGAGGATAATGTAGAATTAAAGACAAAATCCAGGTTAATTTTATTAAAATTGCCTTGGCATTCCATTTTCATTTTAACCTCTTATTAGACACTAGGCTCACAGAAAGGGGTTTTGACTTTTTTAAAATCATCCAAGCATTTTACGGCACCCTACCCTTGGTTAAATCTAAAGTTATTCAATAAGTATACTAGTTTAAAAGTAAATTTTGTAATCTGCAATCTGCTCTCCCTTTTCTCCACCCCCCCAACCCCCGATCTGCCTCTGGTATCTTGGATGAGAACGGTCTAAACTCATTTCTGTGCTGTCTATCAAACACATGGACAACTCTGTCAGCTCAGACTTCGGTCACAAAATGCAACTTGATATAATTTTGACAAAGTCTAACAACTGTCCTACCTTTTGCCTGCTACCCTTCAAGAAAGACCTCTGCCACTGTGCATCATGGCCAACCTCCCACTGTCCACCACCAGTCAAAGAAATGTCTGAAGCTGGAAGCATTTTCAAATACGATTCAGTGACACAATAGAGGGAAGTAGAAACAGACTTGAATTTTCTTCTCACTCTATATACGAGCACTATTTGATCTGAAGTCGCAAAGCTTTGGATATACCTGTATTGGAAAATACACTGTCTCTCTTTCAATGATGAGCAACTGTCCTGGTTTAAGGTAAAACAGAACCAATTTTCTGTTCAGTAATTTTGCTTTTTAGCTAGGCCTCTTCTAACTACCGAAATTACCAGCGTGTTATGCAGAAACTGTTTGTTCTCAGAGTGATCAGACCCATGTTTATAGTTGGTGCCAAGGAATGGGATGCAGAGAGGCTCTTGCTTATCCTTATTGCTATAACACCCAAGGGCAGCCAACTTTGTTATTTGCCCCGTTGGAGGGTCGGAAGCGGAAAAGCGCAGAGGGGTCCAATTGCAGGGAGGAGCAGACAGGACAGGTGACCCCAAACTGACCAACAGGGTATTCCATCCCATCTGCCTCATGCTCAGTATAAAAGCTGAGGGATCAAAGGGTCAGCCTCTTTCTTCAGTGGTCAGCGTCCAAGGAGGACTCTGTCTGTTTGTCTGCCTTTGATCCTGATCCTGAATCCAGATCTGAAATCCAGTTCACATCCGTCACTGAGTCCAATCTGGGACTTCCCCAGTGCCTGTTGGTGATGTCATCATCATCCTGGGAGCTTGATATGGTTTTGTATATATTTCATTATTTTCTTTTTATTATTTTATTATTAATATTTCATTAAAGTAGTTTAGTTCCTTCTAAACTCATAAGTCTCTCTCTCTCTCCTGCCTCTCTTTGAAGGAGGTAGGGGAGAGCATCTGTCGTTCCACCTGAGTGGCCAATCTGGCCCAAACCATGACAGCAACAAATACTTTTTCACATCTGGGTCTTACAGAAGTCCAAATTTGTGTCTTTGGCTGACATAACTGATGTGGCTCTGTACTGAATTGGACACCAGTCAGCAGGATGATGTCCTCTGACCTTGGGTGATTGACTTAAATTGTCTTTGTCTATACATCCATAGATATATAGAAAAGGGGGAGAGAAAATTTATTTGTATTATGTAAAAAGAGGCAAAGTAAGATTTTGGTCCTGCCTGAATAGTCCCCAAACACAATGTTTACTTAGTAAAAGTAGTGTTATTCTTAAGACCTGAGCATTTTGAACAAGCATTTTCTCCTGAATATACCTTCACTGAGTATGAAGACCAATAACTTTGCACAACCCATAATACTGATGTTTCTGAGACTGTGCTTTTCCTGCCTTGGTCTTACACAATTAGAAGATGTAGTGAAATACACCCAAATCATGGTTGTAGCAAGTCGATTCAATTTTCTGTTATTCCCACTAAACAACATACCATCCGAGCAACAAAGAATCACATCGCTTTTCTTCATGAAAACCCCAAAATCTTAAAGTCCAGGAGCAACTGCAATTTTGACACTGTTTCCCACAGCATTCTCCTGGAGAACTTGGCTGCTCGTGGCTTGGATGAGTATACTCTTTTTTGGGTTAAAAACTGGCTGGAAGGCCAGGCCCAAACAGTGATGATGAAGGGAGTTGAATCCAGTTGGTGGCCGGTCATAAGTGATGTTCCCCAGGGATCAGTACTGGGGCCAGTTCTGTTTAATATCTTTAGCAATGACCTGGATGAGGGGATTGAGTGCACCCTCAGTAAGTTTACAGGCGACCCTAAGTTGGGCAGGAGTGTCGGCCTGCTGGATTGATGGGCCGAGGTGAGGTTCAACAAGGAGAAATGCTGGGTCCTGCACTTGGGTCACAACAACCTCATATAGCGCTACAGGCTTGGGGAAGAGTGGCGGGAAAGCTGCCTGGCAGAAAAGGACCTGGGGGTGTTGGTTGACAGCCAGCTGAATATGAGCCAGCAGTGTGCCCGGGTGGCCAAGAAGGCCAACAGCATCCTGGCTTGTGTCAGGAATAGTGTGGCCAGCAGGACTAGGGAAGTGATCTTGTGCCCTGTACTTGGCACTGGTGAGACCTCAACTTGAATACTGTGTTCAGTTTTAGGCCCCTCACTACAAGGAAGATATTGAGGTGCTGTAGCTTGTCCAGAGAAGGGCAACAAAGTTGGTGAGGGGTCTAAACAGTAAGTCTTCTGAGGAGCAGCTGAGGGAACTGGGGTTGTTCAGCCTGGAGAAAAGGAGGCTGAGGGGAGACCTTCCTGCTCTCTACAACTACCTGAAAGGAGGTTGTAGAGAGGTGGGATTCAGTCTCTTCTCCCAAGTAACAAGCGATAGGACAAGAGGAAACAGCCTCAAGTTGTGCCAGGGGAAGTTTAGATTGGATATTAGGAAAAATTTCTTCATCGAAAAGGTTATCAAGCATTGGAACAGGCTGCTCAGGGAAGTGGTGGAATCACCATCCCTGGAGGTATTTAAAAGCCGGACAGACGTGGTGCTGAGGGACGTGGTTTAGTGGTGGACTTGGCAGTGTTAGGTTGATGGTTGGACTCAATGATCTTAAAGGTCCCTTCCAACTTTTATGATCCTACAATTCTAATGAATGTTGACCATGTTTGGTACTGCTAAGCTATTTCACCTACTGTCATGAAGCCTCTCCTTTTTTGCATGACAACTGCTTGGAGAAAACACTGTATTTACAGTGCACTGCACAGAGTCTAACTCAGCAAGGTAACAACAGTGAAGGCTACCAGAGGCTGCTGCAATAGATAATGAGTGTTAATGTATTTTTATTTCTTCAGGGCACCAAAGGGCACTCTTCATCCATAGGTTCTTTTTACTAATCAAGAAAGCCTAGTGTCATAGGCTAATATTCCGCTCTTAGCATTGTTCCATCCGTCACATCACCTGGACTTATGAAAGTGTTCCAGGGTGACTGAACCACAAGAATCCTTCTCCTCACAGCCATTCATTATGTTTTATTTCACTTAAGTTATTTTTAATTCACTGCAAGACTATGCTCCTACTCTGTGGAGATTTATTCTCTTTGAGAGCTCCTTATAAAGCAGTATCAAAGTAAGTTATGTCCATTGAGTCACCTTTATGTACTGTTTTATTAACTTCTTCAAGGAATTTGGACAGGTCAGAGGTGCACTATTTTTCTTTGAAGAGCTTATGACCCTGTTCTCCAAGTATTGTACCACTCTCTCCTTAATTAAGGCCCTATCATTTCTTTGTCTTTTTTATTTTTAATTTGCACCTTAGCTGAGGTAGCTTATGTTCCAATATATTCACAGGTAGGATTTCCAAATCTTTAAAACAAGCTTTGTGGTATGCTTTCCTTTCCTTACCCAAAGATATGACATAATTTATATGCATTAACAATGGCAAGGATCTAATTTCACAGCCGGAAAATTCCAGCTTAAAAGGAATTATTAACTTGGCTAATTTTTCTGCTGAGGTTCACTGTATTTACTGGAGAAACATGACTTCAACAGATTCATAGAAAGGCTGTCTGGAGGAGACTTCTGGAGTTCTCTGGTTTACATTCCTGCTTGAAGCTCTGTCAGTGTCCCCATCACCAGGTGTGGCCCACCCTGTGACTTCATCTAGGAGATGAAACTCTCCAAGGATGGAGATTCTACAGCCTCTATGGGAAACCTGTTTCAGTGCTGTACTACCTTCCCAGTGATTTTTTTTATTTTTTTTAATCTAACGTCTGATCTGAACCTCTTAAGCCACAGTGTGGCCATGAATCCTTGTTTTGCCATCTTTCACTTCCAAGAAGAGTTTGGCTTGATCTTCTCTGAAAAGACCCTTCTTGTAGTTCCTGGCTGATATTAGATGCATTTGTTTGCCTCTACTTTCTAGATTAAAAAACCCCAGATATTGCTACCTGTGGACTGACCATGTGCCCTCAGCCTTTGCTGAACTTCATAGCCAATCTCCACACTACTTTTGAGTTGGACTGAGTACTAATCAATATGGAATCTCACCAGTGGTGGGCAGAGAAAGATAGCTTACCCTGATCTGCTGGCTGCGCTTTTTACTAACCCAATATACAATCTACCTAATTCCTGGTGAAAACATATTCAGTGGATCATATTCCACCTTGGAGACTATTGTAATTACCAAACCTTTCTCAGTAGGGCTATTACTCTGCTGGACTCTTCCCATCCTGTGCTGATGCTTAGGATTATTTTGCCATAGATGTAGAACTTTCCACTTTTCCTTGCTGAATCTAATAATGATTTTGTTATATCATTCTTCAATTTTGTCTATGCCACTCCAGATGGAATTTCTGCCATTTGTTGTCACTTTCCAAGTTTATAGTCACCTGCAAATTTGTTGAAGGTACACTCGACTGTTGTCTAGGTCTTTGATGAAGATGTTGAACAGGTGTGGGTCCCAGCACTGGACTTTGGGATACTCTACTCATTACTGTCAGCCAGCTGGATGGTAAACCATTCATCAACACTCTTTGAGTCTGGTGATCCAGCCAGTTTTTTCCCCACCTTACAGTCTATTCATCCACCCTATATTTCCTTAGTTTGCAAATGAAAACGCAGTGGGAAACAACATCAGAGAAAGCTTTCGATTTGCACATCTGAAATAAAGCCGAGTTCAGGATGAGGTGCAGTTCCCTGACATCACTCCCTATATCCCTCAATAGCTGACATTTCTTTTTGTTATGCTTTCTCAGGAGACTATTAACTATTTTCCTCAGTTTAGTATTCTGACGATTACTAAAATAAATCTGTATCTATTTTTGTTGAGAATCAGATCCTAGACACAAGAGTCCTTGCGCTCTTCTCATGCGCTAACTCCTGGGTGATGATTTACACAAGTTGCTCCATGGACAATGGGAGTAATGAAGCTTGTATTCCTACAAACATGTGCCCAGTAACTCTCAATACGCCAACTCGCCAGCTGCCTTCCCTATACTTTCAGAGAAGTATTGCAGGATGTAGAGTTTCTGTTCCCTTGCAGAGTCCTTGGTATCTTCTCATCGTGATCGAAGCTCTCTTCCCCTTCCATGGCTGATGGGGCAGGAAGCAGGGGCTGTGCCTGGTTCAGATATGTGCTCATGGATGGGTCGCCCCACTGGACATGTAACCCACATTCATTGAAGTCATCCCAGAGCCTTTCTTTGGTACAGACCTTTTTAAAATTTCCTATCTATACCCAGCCACCAGTTTTCACTAAAAATTAAGACTTGGCATCTATTCCCCTGCAGATCTTGTTTAGATTGATCACCATGTTTGGAATTAGCCTGGGGAGGTTGGGTGTGATGGGAGGTACAAGTAGGGGAACACAATAAAGCATATTCCTCTTAGTAACCACACTAAAATGCTTTTAAGCTGTATCCCCCCTGGAAAAATGAAATCGACAATTGACTAAATTGTCTCCATTTTGGGTTTGTTGTTTGTTTTTTCTTCTCCTAATACAAACCATTTAAACTTCTACTTAAGCATAGAAGACATATCCATTAATCCAGACAAAAAATTTTTGCGTCATGCTTTGCTTGTTCTCTCTGTCATATCTCTGACCTCGAAACTGTAAGCTCATCATGGGAGGCAGGCAGACACTGTTTCTGATTTTCTGCGATACCGGACAAAGTACTACTTAGGCTGAACACTAAATCCTCCCTTTGAATGTTAGGCCACATTGCTCTTAAATGGTATCAAACTTCCTGCAAAGGATGTCTCAGTCATGACCAATGTGTTTTCCCTGTTTCAGGAGATTGGGAAGTTTTCTCAGGGTGAAGGCAATTTTACAGGACAGAAATACTAAGACCAAATATCTGAGACCAAACCAGATTTTTCCAGGAATATTTATCCAAGCGCAAATGTTGATAGATCTCACACCCATCTTGATAAGCTGCCTAGCACGTAACAGCTGACAAACTAAGGGCTTCACTCATTCTCCACCAAACTGCAAGCATGACAATATGGTCCCTGTACGTTGTGATCTCTTCACTTTTTTCCCACAGTGTTGGTAAAGGGAAGTAAAGGCATGTAAGGGACAAAAGACTCTTGCTTCCCTACTAACTTGAATAAGAATTTTGGAGGAGGAAAATCTTGCTCCTGGCAGTGTTCAAAGCTTATTTCAGTTCCTAAACATACATTTTGCTTACATTGCTTCGCTATTTCTGCACACAGATCCACAGAAACCCAGTCCAACCCAGTGGCAGCGTTGTTATCTCTGTGAGCTGGAGCACAGCTTAGTGTTCCAGCATTTGCAAGTGAAAAGTAGTCAGTGTAATTAGTAGGAACAATACTTAGCAAATGCCCCTTGTATCCATAGTCCTATGCAAACACCAAGACGACTGCATCCCCACAGTAACACTGATGACTTTAGCGTACTTAGAATGGATTTAGCTCATCAAGGGAAATGCTAGACATGTCTCACTCTTTAAATACATTCATTTCCCTTTGAAATTGATTTAATGAGGAGGCTGATTTGGCCTATACAATCAAAAGAATCAGGCTTTAAAAATGCATATTATATTACATTATATATATGTATATATATGCATGCACAAGCACATAAACAGCTATATTTGTGTATGAATGTATATATAGACAGTCTGGTTCTGCTCTTTTGGCTCTTCTGATCATCTTTCTACAGAAGACAGTTAAGACAACAAGTCAAGAACCTTTCATTCCCCTCCCGCCCAAAAAAAAAATAAATATGGCATTCCTGTTAATGGTTTATGGAAGAAATTTCTGTAGAAATAAAGAAACTCCACAGCCTTTTGTAAGAGGGTAGTTGTAAAAGGCAGCAGTAGGTATTGTCTGCTTATCAGTTACTATATTATATTATATTATATTATAGTATATTATATTAAATTCACTCTCACCAAACAACCAAAATCAATACTTTCCCATTGATTTCACCCATTGGCACATCCCATTCTTCATTTGAAAGAAAAGAAGGTTAGGATTGAATGTAATGTGTCTGCAGAGTATTTAGAAACTGCCCACATTTTAGGGAAAATTGTAGCAGTTTGTGTTCTCTACTTGTTCACTTTTGAATTTTCCTTACTAAGACTGAATGATTCTAATTTCTTTCCAGGGGAATAAGAAATTTGTGACACCTGTAGATTTTGAAGCAAAGCAATTTAAATGTTACAATTACCAGGTAGTAAGAGGGGTGGCAAAAGTTCAGCAAGACTTCATTTGAGGCAATGTGTGCAAATTAAGTCAGGACAGAGTTGCTGAGAGGCATTAGCTGGTTTCTATGGGACCTGTGCAATTTTTATGCAGAAGATGTGCAAAATGCAATTTTTCATATTATTACCATACAAATCACCTTTGTAAGCAATTCATTATCTCTGTTCTCGCATTTTGCATGTGATCTGTTGTTTGCAACACTAGTTTACATGCAATAACCCCAAAAAATAACCTAATACCCAAGATCTGTAGCCATCAAATGACTGCTTTCCACTCCTGTTAACTGTTTTTAAGAATAGCAACATGCCTAGAGATGTGGAGAGGAAAATGATAACTGCCTACAGCTATTTGAAAGGTTTTAGTTTAAAAAAAGGGTTAGAATTAATTTAGTGTAATGACGGGTATGGCTATGAGTTATGGGATAAAATTGAGAAATGGAAAATAATGGCTGAGTGTTGAGGGGAGAAATGGGAAAAGAAGAGGAAGAAAGAGAGTGAGACCTATTAATCTGTAGAGTAATCTCCAAAGGGGAATAATATAAGCCCCATTTCTTGACATTTAAAAGTAGACTGAACAAAAGGTGAATAAATGTACATCAGGGAACAATACTGCATTATCAAAGAGATTAACGAAGTGATCTAGCAGAGCTTTGCTGCCTGAGTGACTGTCCACTGATATATGCCAATAAATGCTTATATAAAGATCTCTTTCAGTACAAATATAGGACAGTTAGGACTTTTCTTAGCTCTGATCAGAGGTATAGACCTGTCATTTTAATGATAAATATCCTAACCTTCCCCCAGTTCCCTTCTCCAACCTCTCTCTTTCCTCTACCACATCAGTGTCTGTTGTGTGACGAGCTGTATCACAACTCATCAGGGGTAGAAAAAGGAGCCCACAACCTTGGGGAGTCAACAGCATCGAGCATCTCTCTGGCAGATCTCAAAATCATACCCAGAGCTCAGGACTGTAAGAGACCCTGCAGATGGTTAAGCAGCATTGACGACTGTATTACTGAAGTCTTTCCAAATACATTTATCTCACAAGAATTGTCATATAAGTTTAGCATATGGTCCATTCATGCTATACTCCTTAGATCAACTGACAGGACATCTTACAAGAAGGATGCCAAACTCTTCACTGAACTGTTAAGAGTACCATCATCTTCAGTGAAGTATTTGGTTTATTTTCCTGAAAAACATAAGAAATGGGTCTGGCTTATGCAATTTTTTTTTTTTTTCTGCTCTATCAGGCTGCTGTAAAATTCCTTTCATAAACTGCTCAAACCTCTTAGATAAAACAGTTCATAGAATCATAGACTCATGGAATAGTTTGAGTTCGAAGGGACCTTTAAAGGTCACCTAGTCCGATCTTCCTGCAATGAGCAGGGACATCTTCAACTAGATCAGGTTGCACAGAGCTCCATCCAGCCTGACCTGGAATGTTTCCAGGGATGGGGCATCTCCCACCTCTCTGGGCAACGTGTGCCAGTGTCTCACCACCGTCATTGCAAAAAATTTCTTCCATAAATCTAGTTTAAATCTCCCCTCTTTTAGTTTAAAACTATTACCCTTTGTCCTATTGCAACAGGCCTTTCTAAAAAGATTGTCACCATCTTTCCTGTTAGCCCCTTTTAAGTATTGCAAGTCCACAATAAGGTCTCCCTGGAGCCTTCCCTTCTCCAGGCTGAACAACCCCAACTCTCTCAGCCTGTCCTTATAGCAGAGATGCTTTATCTGATCATATTTGTGGCCCTCCTCTGGACCTTCAGGTCCATACCTTTCATGTGCTGAGGGCTCCAAAACTGGACACAGCACCGCAGGTAGGGTCTCATGAGAGCAGAGAAGAGGGGCAGAATTTCCTCCCTCGACCTGATGGCCACGTTTTTTTTGATGCAGTCCAGGATGCGGGTGTCCTTCTGGGCTGTGAGCACACATAGCTGGTTCATGTTGAGCTTCTCATTCACCAACACCCCCAAGTCCTTCTCAGCAGGGCTTCTCTCAGTCCTTTTGTCCTCCAGCCTGTACTGATACCAAGGGTTGCCCGAACACAGGTGCAGGGCCCTGCACTTGGCCTTGTTGAACCTCACAAGGTTTACATGGGCCCACTTTTCAAGCTTGTCCAGGTCCCTCTGGATGTCTCTCAGGTGTATCAACTACACCACTCAGCTTGGTGTCATCTGCAGACTTGTCGAGGGTGCACTCGCTCCCACTGTCTATGTCATTGATGAAGATATTAAACAGCACTGGTCCCAATACAGACCCCTGAGGGACACCATTTGTCACTGGTCTCCATCTGGACATTAAGCCATTGACTACTACCCTCTGGATGAGACCATCCAACCAATTTCTCATCCACCAAACAGTCCATTAATCAAATCCATTACTCTCCAATTTAGACAGAAGGTTGTTGTGGGGAACTGTGTCAAAGGCCTTACAGAAGTCCAGATAGACAACATCTGTAGCTCTTCCGTTGTCCACTGATGCAGTCACCCCATCACAGAAAGCCACTAAGTTGGTGAGGCAGGACTTGCCCTTGGTGAAAACATGCCAGCTGTCTTGAATCACCTTCCTGTCCTCCATGTGCCTGGGCATAGCTTCTAGGAGGATCGGTCCCATGATCTTCCCAGGTACAGAGGTGAGGCTGACAGGTCAGTAGTTCCCAGGGTCCTTCTTCTTACCCTTTTTAAAAATGGGTGTAACATTTCCCTTTTTCCAGTCACCGGGGACTTTTCCTGACTACTGTAACTTGTCAAATAAAATGGAGAGTGGCCTGGCAACTACACCAGCCATTTCCTTCAGGACTTTGAGATGCACCTCGTCAGGACCCATAGACTTCTCTATGTTCAGGTTCCTCAGATGGTTGCAAACTTGATCTTCTCTTACAGTGAGAGGGACTTTGCTCCCCCAGTCCCTGCCTTGCCATCCATCCACTCGAGAAGTGTGGGAAGACAAGTTGCAAGTGAAGACTAAGTAAGTATTTTTGTTTTGCTACTCTGTCTGGAAACTCTTCAAAGAGCTATTTTTTTCCTAAAGTTTAATCAAAGTTAATTCATAAGCAGAAGACGTTTATCTTCTCCTATCTTTCCCTGGTACTTTTGACATATTTGTAGGTAGCTGCCCTCTGTCAGCTTTCATTTTGGCAGACTAAATATATCAAACTAATGTTTTCTCTGTTCCTCATATTGTTTGCGTAGCCATTTCTGCATCAATTCCAATTCATATTGGAAATTATTAAATATGAATATCCTAACTGGGATCTATGCGCAATAATCTAGGAGAGAAATACCTGCTGAAGATGTGTTTATATTTTCAAATGATGGTAGTGTAAATACTTTCCTTCATTGGATCATAGAATCACATTCAGTATTTTTCATGGTCATATTAGACATCTTACTGAAAGGTGTCCTGTGATTGATTGTCCCTATCCCGATCAGATAAAAGGGTCCCGTTTAAAGTGGTACTTCTTGATCCAAGTTTCTAAAGGCTGGAATCTCAATTTTTACTATTAAATATCCTCCTGCTTCTATTTTCCCCATCATCACAACGATCCAATTTGCCCTGCACAATATTCTGTCCATCCACTGACTTGATAATGTCACTTCATCACCTGACTGGTCAACAAATTTATTCAGGAAATGAAAACAACCCCGTAAATCCTGCCTACTCCATGAATATCTTCCCTCTAGGCCCTTTTCCAATACACTTTTTATAACTATCCCAGCAGACAGTTCCTTACCCTCCTTAGTACTTACACTAACCTCATCTTCTCTGTTTTAAGTAATGATTTCCCATGTGGTACTACATCCAATCCTTCACAAAAATCCTGATAAATTAAATCCTCCCATGAGTGACAAAGTTTTTTAAACTCAACCCACATTAGCTAAATATTAATAAAATTTTCATCCTGTTTTTGCAAGAGAAAATAAGAGTCCTTTGATTTACATTCTGAACCATTCATCTGATGTGCCCCAACTAAAGTCATCTCAGCTCCAAACTGGGAAATACAACTTGTTTCATTATCTCCACTTGTCTGTGATCATGTTAATTGCCAGGTTTTGAATTCTTTTTATACGTTCTGTATTCTCTTGGATGCTAAATACACTGTCCTCAAGGCAAGACACTCGTACTTAAGTGTGTCTAATGGCTTTCGGGATTTTGAACACCAAATCCTGTATTGATAGCCTAGGCCAGGAAATTTAAACCATTGGCTGAGATGACTGGCTTCCCTTTCCAGCATAAGAAGGAGATCAAGGCAGTCTACATCAATCTATGAAAGGAAAATCCTGCTTAACTAGCTTGGTAGTTGTTCATGAGGAGATGATTGGCTCAGTGGATGAGGTGAGAACAGTGGTTATTGTTTTCCTTGATTTTAGTAAGGTGTGTTGGCAGTATATCCTGTAAAAACCTCATGGAAAAGCTAATGCGGTATAGGCTAGATAAACAGACACCGAGATGGATCAAAAACTGGCTGAATGTCCAGTCTCAGAGGATTGTGATCAGTGGCACAAAGTCTAGTTGGAGGCCAGTCAGTAGTGGTGTATCCCAGGGGCAGATACTGGCACTAACGCTGTTCAACGTCTTCATTAATGACCTGGATGAGGCAGAGTGCACCCTCAGCAAGTTTTCAGGTGATACAAAACTAAGAGTAGCTGATACACCAGAGGTTTGCCCTGCCATCCAGAGGGACTTGGAAAGGCTGAAGAAATGGGCTGACGGGAACCTCATGAAGTTCAAGAGAGGTAAATGTCTAATCAGGACCCTGAAGATGATTAACCCTATGCACCAGGACAGGCTGGGGCTAACCACCTGGAAAACAGGTCAGCAGAAAAGGATCTGGGTGTCATAATGGATATTAAGCTGAACATGAAGTAGCAATGTGTTCTTCCAGCCTCCTGGTCTGCATTAGAAGTGTCACCAACAGGTTGAGGGAGGCGATCCTTCCACTCTGCTCAGCGCTGGTGAAGCCACATCTTGAGTGCCAATCCAGGTCTGGGTCCCCCAGTACAAGAGAGACATGGACGTACTGGAGCAAGTCCAGCAAAGGACAATGAAGGTAATTAAGGTATTGGAAAATTTGACTTACGAGGAGAGGCTGAAAGAGCTGGGACTCTTCAGCCTGGAGTAGAGTTGGCTCAGAAGGATCTTAACAATGTTTATAAATACCTGACCAGGGTGAGGAGGGGAGTAAAGAAGATAGAGCCAGACTCTTCTCATTAGCTTCCAGTGACAGGAGGAGAGGCAAAAACTGAAATACACAAAATTCCATTTAAACACAAGAAAACGTTATTTTTATTGTGACAGTGGTTGAACACTGGAAGAGGCTGCACAGAATAGTTATGGAGTGTCCATCCTGGGACGTGTTAAAACCTGGACTGCACACAACTTGCTCTGGCTGTCCCTGCTTTGAGCAGAAGGGTTGGATGATATCATCTCCAGAGTTTCCTCCCAACCCCAGCAATTCTGTGATTCATAATTTTGTCATTCAAATACTTCATATTTGAGTTGTTTAGAAAGGAAGTTTCCTGGCAGAGTTATTTACCAGGGTAACTGCGAAGTTCTCCCTTTCACCTTGCGCTGCAAATGACTCTAACTTACTAGCTATAAGACATTTGTAGAGTGTTGTCATTTTGAGCAACTATTTGTGGAGGTTTGAAATTTGTATGAGATTGATATGTAAAACATGATTTCTTCTCCCTCTGCAGTCCTCTCTCTCAGAGAAATGCAGGTGGATAAATTCAATATTTTAAACACGTTTTCTTCTATAGAAAGAGTGAAACAGCCTTTCTGCCCCACTTTTGGATGATATTGTTGGTAGAATCTAAGACAGTTTGAACAACAACAAGTAGTAGTAAAATACAGATTTCTTGTTAACAGCCTTTGTTTAAATAGATATGATTTTGTGGGCAGCTTTTGCAGCCTCTGGCCTGTAGCTAAAGTTTGGCAGTTACCACGTAAAAGGCAGCATCCATAGACATATAACTTTGTACCAAAGGCTGGCAGGACTGGGGAGATGCTAACATAGGGGGCTGACCTAGGGAATTGGTACTGCTCCCACAGTTCCAGGCAGTTATTGCAGTGAATTGAACACAATTGATTTAATTTTAGTCATATGGGCTTAGGTTCATACCCTTTTCATCCGTTCAAGGAAATGTGCAGACTGAATAGCCTTTTTCTTTTTTGTTGAATTATTACTATTATTTAAGACATTTTTCCTGAGTTATTGACGTTCTAAAAAGTTTTTTTCCTTTTAAAAAATGGAAAAACTAAATTTTAATAAATTTGAATGTGATCGTGAGGACCAGGACTGCAAATTATACTGTAGATGAAGCCACTGTAACCGAACACAAGAGCCCACCTTCAAGATGACCGCTGCCCAATTAAAATCATTCTTAAAAATGTGACTGTCCTAAAATTCAATGCAATCTTCCAACTTGCACTGTTCTTATTTCACTGGGATCATCCAAGCCAATGTTGACAAGTTCTAATCTCTTTCAAAGTCTTGCTGAATGTTCAATTAAATCTGTCACTGGGGAATCCTTAACACTTTACATGTTAACGATTACTGTAGCCTTGTGAAGAAGCATCACTTCTAGTATCAGATTAAGTATTCACACATACCCCCTAAAGCAGGAGCAAGCAGTTGTTTAGATGATTTATACGTACATTTCCATGTTTTTGGTTCCAGAGAGGGCTCTGTAGTCCCTTCAGTGCAAGAAAAGAAATCATGGGTTGTATATCAGATTTTATTTAATTCCATCATCTGGAATAACCAAAATGTATAGCCAATCTCCATATAATTCTGATTCAATGGCAAGTTTTTTGGTAGAATTTGTTTCACGCCTGGGATTGGTTTGGTTTATTTAGAGAGCTTCATTCCCAACCACATTTTGCAGAAGGAAAGAAAAGTCGATACAGAGACAGACACAGAGGTGCATGTGTGCACACACACACACACACACACAAATTAGAGTCAGAAGAGAAAACAACTCTTTTTTTTTCAGTAATAAAAACTGTGTATATTTTGGTACAGAGATAGGTCTCTTTAACAGAAGACTGCAACAACATAATAACTTTACAAAATGTGACTAATGGTTACTGCACTGCCTCTTTAATCATGCTTTTATTTCTATCAAGAATGTCTTATACTTTCATCACATTTCAAACACGTTAGAGCTGAACGTGCTACTGAATCTTCAAAGGAATGAATAAACAGAGGGTTTGTGTAGAGCTAAATGGGCTCACATGTTTAGTGAACATATGAAAAAAAAAGATCATGCTATGTCACGCAGTCACACCGTTACAAAGGGCTGCTTTATGTTCTGTCGTTGGTGTTCCCAGAAACAGCCTCCATTATAAGTGATATTTTAGGTTGAATTTATTATTTATGGGTTTCTGTGCTGAATATCTGCTGTAATTATTCACCCAACTGAGGTATTCGGCCATGTTCTTGCCATAACTGGTGTGATATGTTTTCATTTGGACAATAGCAGTCTCAGTCCTCAGGAGGTCTTTCTATCATGCTCAAGGAAATAAGAAACAAATAAATTATGACTAAGACTGATGGGAACCTGCGACTATTACAGTCCAGGAGAGGAGTATGTGGATATCATGGGTTTGGTAGCAAACTCTAAATGTTCTCCAAGCGTTAGGGTCATCCAGCTCCAGTCCTCAGCAAATTCCCATCCCATCGTATCTCTATTTCTTTGTTATTGGTTGTAGATATATGAAGCAGAGGTACATCATGCATATGTGCATTAGTTGCTCCTTAACAGTCTAGTCCAACTTCTATAGCAGATAGAGGAGTCTTGAGCCTTATTAGCTCTAATTTCCTGCAATGGAATTGCTTTCAGCCCACCATTTCTGTCACTTGTTCATGGTGTACAACCCATGATTTCTTCTCTCAGCCTGGAGAAGAGAAGGCTCCAGGGAGACCTTATAGCAGCCTTCCAGTACCTGAAGGGGCCTACAGGAAAGCTGGAGAGGGGCTGTTTGCAAGGGCATGTAGTGATAGGACAAGGGGCAATGGTTTTAAACTAAAGCAGGGTAGGTTTAGATTAGACATTAGGATGAAGTTCTTTGCAATAAGGGTGGTGAAACACTGGAACAGGTTGCTCAGAGAGGTGCTAGAAGCCCCATCCCTGGAGACAATCAAGGCCAGGCTTGATGAGGCTCTGGGCAACCTGATCTAGTTGAAGATGTCTCTGCTTACTGCAGGGAGGTTGGACTAGATGACCTTTAAAGGTCCCTTCCAACCCAACACATTCTATGATTCTATGATGCTTGCACTGAAGGGACTACAGAGCCCTCTCTGGAACTAGGATTTTGAGTCCTTTGGTTGGAACTGGGAACCTAAATATCTTTGTGGGTTTGGCTTAATAAAAGTTCTGAATTTTGGTGTCCAAAATTAAAGCAAAGCTAAATCCTGTTATTTTAAAAACATGGAAATGTACGTATAAATCATCTAAACAACTGCTTGCTCCTGCTTTAGGGTGCGTGTGTGAATACCTAACCTGATACTAGAAGTTATGTTTCTTCACAACGCTACAGTAATCGTTAACATGTAAAGTGTTAAGGATTCCCCAGTGACAGATTTAATTGAACATTCAGCAAGACTTTGAAAGAGATTAGAACTTGTCAACATTGGCTTGGATGATCCCAGTGAAATAAGAACAGTGCAAGTTGGAAGATTGCATTGAATTTTAGGACAGTCACATTTTTAAGAATGATTTTAATTGGGCAGCGGTCATCTTGAAGGTGGGCTCTTGTGTTCGGTTACATTGGCTTCATCTACAGTATAATTTGCAGTCCTGGTCCCCATGATCTCCAGTCTATAGATCACACTTAAACTTATTCCCTAGCTGTACACTCATATTTTCTTGCAAAGGAAGGTAAGAATATAGAAAGAAGTTTGTGTATCCAGGTCCCATCCCTACAGGGATTTAGGCTATGAACAGCGATGCAGCCATTAAAGATAAGAAAAAATAACAGAAATTCTGAAGAAGTCGTTCATCATGAAATTCTCTTTAAGAATGTTGTTCATCACCCTCTGTCAAAGGACCTAGAGTAATGGCAAAAAAAATACCATCAACCTTAAAACAATTTCTTCAAATGCAATCGCCGCACAAAGTAGTGTATTTTAGCTATATGGGAAATTGAAAAGGCCCAGGTTGCTACAATGATATAAGACAAAATATGCAACATGGCTGTGCTTTGTAAAGATTAACTTGCAGAGTTTCAGAAAGTTTACTGTTTATATGAAATAAGATTTGTAATTTTGGGACAATACCCTACATTTTTCATATCTAACAGAGTCTTCGAATTTCAAATTGCAAAATTCAAATCAAGCTTAGTCATGGAATTCTGACGTGCGCTTATGGTAGAAAATAATTCTCCCTCTGAAATTTATTTATAAACAGAAAGCTTTAGAGAATGTCATCTTTGCCAACTTGTTCTAATGCAACAGGAAATGAAGAAAATGCCGAGCATTTCAAAAGAAAGACAGTCTTAATTTCTACAATGGAAAGTGAGTGTCCATCATACCGTGGTTACAGCAGAGGTACAAAAATAGAGAAGATCCATCATGATTTTTCAAACTCATCTCCCAATAAGGTCCTAATCTCTAGCAATTTGTAGTTCAGGGACTTCTGAGACCTTTCTGCCCCTGCAACATGGCCAAGGATATCTCAGAAAAATTAGGACAATCAAGTAGTGTCTTTGGAGGTTATCAAAAGACAAATGTCATTTTCTCCTTGTGCTCCAAATTTTGAAAGGGAAAAATCTGTGTTAGCAGGTTCGTTTTATAGTAATTTTAAAAAAAATCTTCATTTTTCTAATTCATCTCATAAAACATCAGAAAACCTAGTTTCCATGCATTGGTACATCTTTAATATTTTTCATGCTAAATAAGACTGGTTCATACATGGTCTTGAAAGTATCATTTTCTCTCACCAGTTCATTCCTTATTTAGCATGGTTATGAATATAACTAGACCAGCTGGACAAATATAGTAATAAGTACTCTCTTACTGACAATTTCTTTCTTCTTTCCATGTTTACCTGCCAATAGCTTATGGATTTCTTAAAAAACTTTCAGCTATTGATATTCACCAATAATTAGAGCAAATAAAATTTGCATTACTGTGTTGGTTATAGTATTCCTTTAGTCAGCAACCAGACCAAACAGCATGCACCTGCTCACCAGTAGGATGTGTTTTCCAGGTAAAGATAGTATTTCCTGCTACATATGAAAATACTGTAATACAGTTTTCTGAAATGTTCACTTTAAATTGGCACGTTATATAGAACTCGACAGCTTTGATTTGGTTTTGTTTTTTCTGAAGGTCAGGTAAGCTTGATGAGTGGATCAGAGACACAACGTAGAAGATAGTAGGCACACACAATTGTATGAAAAAATCTTGTAAACTTTGCTGGTTTGGCCCATGCCAAAATCCTCCCCTCCCCACCCCCCCAATCTCGATTGTCTTGATACAAACTTCATTTTTGAACATGCTGAAAGGCATGCAATTTTATGGGTAAAATAATGATTATTTTGTACATAATTCCTAACATCTAACGGCACAACCGTAGTTCGGTGTGATGCAGCTTGGTCTTTTTCTGTCTGATTAGATTCCTTTTTCAGTCCCTGAGTGTTGGCTGTAATTTGCAGACGTGTAAATGTGTAGAAGTGCATCATATATAGATTAGTAAAGGCAGAAAACAGCAGGCCTGCTTGGAACTCTTTTGCTCCTACAAATCAGCAATCTAAAATCTCCAGTCTAGGAGACATACAGGAGTTCAAGCAGCATATTACTCTGTATAAACACCTTTTTACTACATTCTGACAGCTTTTGACAAATGTAACGCCGAGCAAAATCATTTGCAATGGCTGCATCTGCCTTTTTAGAATCCGTGATGAGAACCGCAAAGACCGGTTATTTATTGAAAAGTCAAGTCTACATTCAGCAGATTTTGTGAAGTGTGAACAGTGAGATCACTTCAGTGCCATCTTCTTTTCCTGTGTTTAAGTGAAATACAAGCAATTTTTAATTTCCTAACCTGTACCTTTGGTATTTTAGCTCCTTCCCAAAGAACATTTGGCAAGTATCTTTTGGTAACAAACCCCCGTGAATTAATTCACAGCATCACCTCTGAAATGAGAATGTGCTGTCTTGTTTTGCCTGGGTAACGCTGTTACACCCTGACTGTGTAGCAGTGCTCAGGGTCACTTGGATGCTGAATACTTCAGTCAATGCAAGTGTTTCAATATTTATTCGAAACTCATTATTTGACTGAACATTTCTTCCCCTGATACCTCAACACAGAACTTCTTATGTTCTCCTGGTGCTGAAAAATTGTAAAAAACCTTTGCATGGGTTGGCCAGTATTCAGTGTGTGTTATTGCAACAAAATCGGTGAGATTTAGTTAAGGAGAGAAAAACAATGGATTCGCGCTTCCAGGCTTTGACACAAAGCTAGGCACAGAGATGTCTCTAGTAAGGCAAACGAATCAAGTTTTCATGAACCACCTGGTTTTCGCTGTGTAAGGTCTGTACTGGGTCCTCTCTTGTCAATAATCATTATCAGTACCTGACAAGCAACCAATTCTAGACATAAAAAACTTCAGGCTCTGTCAAATTAGGCTGCTGAGAGATGGAAGCCACACAGCTTTTATCCAGACTACCAGTGTTAACCTAGTTGTTCTGCTTATTTCCCTTTTCCTACCTTTTTCAAAATGTACCTTAAGCTACAAGAAACAAATCATATTATCTGATCCAATATCCTCAGTCAAGTTGCTATTAGAGATGCAACAACAGAATTATCTCCATTACCTGCTAATTTAATCACATTGACCTCCTTTCCCCCTGCTTCTTGCCAAGGACTCTAATGTTGAGTTTGCATAAGTAGACAGATGCCCGTGTCTCTCATAGCTTCAGGGGCTGTACCTAGATGAGACGATTCCCTATTGCCTTTTCCCAAGAGACTATCTCCGTCACATCCTTAAGATTTTTTTTGTGAGGTTGAATTCTTGAGCACACTGTAGGCAGCATTCCTCGCATTCTATACTATCTGCAAACCACACACCCACCCCACCCCAAAAGCTGTTCTTCCTGCTAGGCAGAAACACAACCCCCTATTCATTATCTCCAAAGTCAACATGTTTACCTCTAGAGTCTGCTCTTCCATATCTTCCACAGCTTTCACTGCAGTAAATAAGAAGAGTTCCTCCTCTACCTGAGAGCAAAAAGTGGTCTTTTACTGAATTGTTTCAATTTTTTTTTTTTTTTCTTTCTGGGAAGGATGAAAGTCTGTCTTATTGCCTGGGTTTTGATCCTGTAATCAAAATCACATGTGTTACAGGACAGATAAGAAAAAGCCTTGAGTTTAATGCAGAGGAAAGAAACTTGGCTAATGGATAGAACATGGGACTGGAAGGCAGGAGGCTTGGGATTTATTCCTATCATTAATATTTGCTTTTACATGATCATTGTCAAGTCATTTAAACTCTGTGTCTCCAGTTCCTCCATATACAGAAGAAAAAATGGCATTTCTCTATTCCAGGTGGATATTGCATGGAGTGAGGCCTAATTAAAGCCAGTAAAGAGTTTTGAGATCCTTGGATAAAAGGTGTTATGAAAAGTTCTAACTATTAATTGCTTCGTGCTCCCTAGTAGATTTTAAGTCACATATCTCTTTGAATCATAGATCTCTATTAAGAAAAGATCATTAACAGTGTGGAATCCTGCAGTTGTTGGCTTTTTAATTTCAGAAACAGATGTCTTGTGAGACTGAGCCACCTTTGCTTATGAACTAACCTAAAATCTCAGCTAATATCTTCAGACTTTTAAAATAATGCAGAAAAACAACATACCGCTCACCCACTTCACTTTCTTTCATGATTTTCTGCACGTTCTTCTGGCTTTCTGTGCCAAGTCCACCACCTTAGAATATATATTCTTTTTGCAGGTGGATTACAGCTAATCTAAAGTAGCTTTTCTCCCCCCCCCCCGCCCCCCTTTTCTGCTTAGAGAATCTCCAGGGGGAGCTGGGGAAGGAGTGTTTATTGTATAAAATCTTCTGCTTCTCAGGTTGCCAAGTTAAATGGCGGTACCTGAATCACCACAGTCTTACATGAATCTTGAGTGGCCTAATAGTTTCTTCTGAGCACGTACATGGATGTGAACCGGCGTGTAACAGAATCACCTCTCCTTTGCTTACCTTTTCTTCCTGTGGGGTTGCAACGGGCAAAACACTCAATAGACAATGACCCAAAACTGGGTTATTTCACTTACCCTTAAAGGAATGCTCTGATTTCTTGCAACTCTGGCAAAACCTGACCTATTTTATTTTTAAGAGAGCCAGGAAATCTACAGACCATCACCTTAGCTGTAACTTCCTCGACTCTATTGGAAGATACGTGGTTAAATCACTCTATTGCTTTGAGATGAATGAACTATTGCTTTTCAAGAAGATCCAAACACACCTTCAAAAAACCGAGCATTCTGGCGTTGTACCACACACCCATCATCTTAGACTGACAACAGTTGGGTTTTTTTGAATACATAACACCTGTCCAAGAGCAGTTAGCTTCACTACGACTTGGCAAAATTTTTCCACAGGAATATACAAAAGTCCAATTTTCTTTGAGCTGAATTAAAACTCTTTGATGAGCTGGATTTGTGTGATTAAACATGAAGCTGTTAAAGGCAGAAGGTACAAGAAACATTTCTTTGAAAAATAGATGAAACCATATTGCTGCTCGGTTTTGAACCCAGCATTGATACTGTCAGCCCTCTTTGTCTACCTGAAGAAAATTTGTATTCACTTTTGTGCTGAAAATATTCCACAGGGTCATGTATGTTACTTTAACTGGTATCTGTTATCTTCCCCACTGATCCCAACTGAAGAAACACAACTTGCACTTAGTGTAGGTGCATAGCAAGCAGAACACTTCACCGGTTAGGAATATAGAATCATAGAACAGTTTGGGTTGGAAGGGACCTTTAAACGCCATCGAGTCCAAGCCCCCTGCCATGAGCAGGGACATATTCAACTAGATCAGGTTGCTCAGAGCTCCGTCCAACCTGACGTGGAATGTTTCCAGGGATGGGGCATCTATCACCTCTCTGAGCAACCTATTCCAGTGTCTCACCACCCTCACATAAAACATTTCTTCCTTCTATCTAGTCTAAATCTTCCCTTTTTTTGTTTAAAACCATTACCCCTTGTCCTATCGTAACAGCCCCTGCTAAAAAGTTTGTCCCCATCTTTCTTACAGGACCCTTTTAAATGAGGGTGCACAATGCCAAAACCAGTAAGAGCTTCCCAGCTTGATCTAAGTGACTGCAATGGTACATCAAGGGAGCTGAGAAGAGTCGCATTCCAAGCAAATTTTCATGTAAAATAGACTTCTATAGGTGGTTCTGGACTGGAGAAAGACACTGTTCATCACCAGGCAGCAAATATCCATACAGCCATGTCAGATAACCAGCAATGATGATGAATGTAACTTTTTTAAAGTAACGCTGCATTTCTAAATGTTTCCAGGGGAAAACTATACCTTTTTCTTCAGCAAAAGCAGGATTAATCACTTCCTCTTGACCTGGGGTCTGCTATAAAATAGGAACCAGCTTGTAGTATTCAAGTATTGGTGAGAGCTCCCAGGCTCTGCCCTGGGTTGTGTTTAACTCTTTGTTTATTGAAAATGCTCCAACTGCAGCTGTTCAATATTTATTATTGTTTAACCCATAAGGAAATGGGAACGCTAAAAGCATTTTTGATCAATGGATTCAATCTCGAAAGACTTTCAGGTGTGGCTGACTCTGATTTCCGCAGAGCAAATCTCTACTTTTAACTCCGCTCTCCAATCATTTGCAACTCAAGAAAACGTTTTCTGAAAGGATATTTGAATTTTTATTTTCTTTGTCAGTACTACTGGTACAGTTTCAGTCATCAGCCAGTGAAAGACCAGAACATGATACATATGCAATCTTGTAACGCCATTACCTAATGTAATGGTAATATTTTCAAGGTTACCAGTCCTATTTCAGTGTTTTATTTCAAGCTGTTTCCAGTAATTACATAGTAGAGCACCTGTGCTAGATGAGCATCAAGGGTATTAAGGCTAGAAATTTCTCAGACAAAAAGAACACTTATTTTTATCTTAAATTGATTTTTTTTTTGTCATTCAAACAATCCAGCAGAACAGTCAACACCCAAATTTGTGAGTATGTTAAGGCATGAGAAGCAGAAAATTAAAAGGTGACTGTACGGCAGCAGCTCTAATTGACATTATTCAAGCTGGTGAAGTGCAGATAAAGAGCACAAAAATGAAAAACTGGACCTCAGTTCTAAAGAGCCCTTTTCAGAGAGGTTTCAGATTTTATTAGTAACACAGAAAAAGACTATTATAACTACTTATATTTCTACACAACTGAGACATACAGAGAAGTGTGTCATCTGTCAATTCATACATCTAACAATAAGGCATATAAACAACACAATTATTTGCTAAACAGATTATGATTCTTAGTCTTTGGAAACAGAGCTGCTACTTCTGGTAACTGATCTATTGAGTTCATCGTAATTTTGTTTCCAGCCACAGAACTAATTTCTTGTATATCCCAAACGATATTATGCCCACGTATCTAGTATGGTGGCTGTGTATGTTCATCACAGTTATTTTGTGATGTGTTCAGAAGTCTTGAGATCCCCGATATGGCATTGATTTGCTGCTAAAAGCATCAATCTGCAACCTAAATCAGTAGACATGCCAAGTCTGATAATGTATGGAATATAGAGGGTGTTGATTTCAGATGGGGTATCTAAGTCACACCATTTTAAAGTGAACAGGGTAACCAGACATTGTCTTCATATTTTCAACACATTGAGAGTGCAGTTTGAGAAATCTTTACTCTTGAAAGGGATTCAGCTTCCACTGAACACAAGTTGATATTGTTTACTCCTAATTTAGGCAATACAGACTTTACCTGGTGCAAATTACATTAAGTGCCCACTATAATATACATTACAGAGGTGAGTTTATCCACAACTTCCCTTCCCTCCCTCAGCCCCTCTTTCTACACAACCGTTTCCTTTAAGAATAACAATTTTACATCTGATAATTTGTGCTCCAGAACCGGGGGCAGCCAATTAGAGATGGGCAGGTCTGGGAGGGACCCTAGGAGATAACTTAATCCACACCTTCATCCCAACGAAGATGAGTTATACCTGACAGAAGCTTCTTCAGCCTGAAAGCCCTCCAGTGACCATCTCCACAACACGTCCAAGCAGTTTATTCAAGCTCTTTGTTTTCCCAGCCTGTCCAAGCTTTCCGCTGCTACCTGCCTTGAATTAACTTCAGTATAAATTCCTTACGTTTTGCCCTCTCCAGTATGAATCCAGTGGAGAGAAAGTACCTATTTCTTTTTCTAACGGCCTATCATGTATCTGAAGTCCATCAAGCCCCTTTCACCTTAAATTATCTCAAGCAGTTCCACCTTTTTTTTGGGTCTCACTCATGAGCAGCTCATGGCTCACCCTTGTTTCTCCTCTGAGGTCTACGTCCAGCTGGTCCATAGCTTTCTTGAAATGTCCCAGGATGGACATTCCCTGAGGTTGTTCCAATACTAAGCAGAGCAGAAGGATTATTTCACATTTTGCAGGCTG
Source organism: Burhinus oedicnemus (assembly GCA_008921705.1). Lineage (NCBI taxonomy): Eukaryota > Metazoa > Chordata > Aves > Charadriiformes > Burhinidae > Burhinus > Burhinus oedicnemus. Next base: position 2,311,240 of record VFFE01007640.1, on the reverse strand, counting down.
TACTTTTATTCACGCTGTAAAATGACATTTGTCCTTTTTACAGCAACATAGTATTCTTCACTCATATTCACCTGTGGTGTTTTATAACCCCCTACTAGGGAGACTGGACACAGAGTTCCCTCTGTAAAATCAGTCATGATTCCCCACGTGAGCTTAAGCTTTGCCCAGCATGTAAAAATCTGTGCCCTCCAGTGATCAAAGCAGTCAGCGATCACACAGACTTCTGAGAGCAAGTCATACTCTAAAACAAAAGCATTTAAAAGAAAATCTGAAAACCACAGGACAAATTATATGCACACCTATGGTATTAGGTACCTAATTATCCCCCACAGTCGGATCCTAACCTTGCTAAAGAAATCTCTCTTCCTTTTTTCTGGCTCCCCATCTTCCCTCAGCATCTTTGGAGTTCAGTTGGTCTCATCCATTGGATATTAAATCATGCAATTTCTCTTGAAGATTAAGTAACTTGGTGTCTGTACACAGTATAAAAGTCCCCTGATCATTATATGCATCACATACAGACTCACAGAGTAAGTTAGGGTGGAAGGGACCCCTCTGGATGCCTAGTCCAACCTTCGCTCAAAAGCAAGTCTAACGGGATGAGGTTGCCGTGGGACTTGGTCAGTTGAGTTTTGAACACTACCTGTGCTAATAAGCACCCGTTGGCCAAGTAAAGATTTTCATCCCTTCCTCCTGGCGCATATCCAGGTAATATGTGAAAATACAGCGCAAATACATTCCCCAGACATTTTCCCTCCTCCTCATAAAGACTTAACAAAAAAGACCCATTTGTTTTTAATTAGTGACATTTCAAAGCGGCAAGTATTTCAGCCACTCTGGCTAACATCAAATAAAATGTCCTTTGTGTTTCATCAGTCTCTATAACATACATCTCCTGATACAGCAATCTGGCAAGTCAAATCTGGTGATTTCACCTTGTGCTTCTTCACTTTAAAACCGTAAATCTTTGCCTCATTGTCAGATACAAAATCCCTAACAACACATCAAGCGCAGATTTTACACCAAATTGATGAAAGGAGCGATCAGCAGTGAGGACAGTATTGGAAATGCAAGCGTTAAAACATCTCCATTAGAAACTAAAGTTATATTTTCTATTATTTCATTTTTCTTAAGTTTTTTTGGAAGAAATAAGTCTTATCAGGCTTAATGGGTTTTAGTCATTCTTAACAGCTACCTAATGAGCTCTCCAATTATGTAAAGAAGAGTCATTCAATTCATACGTTACTGTATCCCCTCACAGAAACACGGTTCCCCCTCTTCAGAAATGACTCACTCAAGGTCATGCAATAAACCAGAGGCAGTAACAGGACTAGAGCTCAGGTGTTCCTGGCTAGTGACCTTACAACTAACCTTTTAAATAATGTGCGATTTTCTTGATACTATTTAAATACTTTTGATATCTGACAAGCATTAATCAGCTACGAATAAAAACTGCACTGCTGTTTACAGCACCACAAACACTCTTTAGCATCAACAACAAACCAAAACCACAATGCCTACAGTGAATACAACCAAAACACTGCAAAACCAATCAACCAAAAAAAAAAAAAAACCCAGAAAAAAGGGTGAAAAAAAATCAGAAGTTTTCTGACTCTTTGCACAGGCCTATGAAACTGAACTTTGCACATTTGTTATGAGGGAGCACCTGCAGATAGAACAGCCTACAAAGCCTCATGATGCACAATGACACAAAATGGAAACGGAAAATATTTCTCTCAAGGGAACACAGAAACATAACCTAGTAATCCTGAAGTTATTTAGTAAAGGGAAAGGAAGCTGTAAATATTAAAAATATCCTTTGTTTTTAGTAAACATCTAATTGAACATGATATAAGCCGTCCTTTGCATTGCTTGACATGAAATATTGCAAAAGAGAAGAAAGAATATACAAACTTCTTACCAGCAACGCTGTTTGCTAGGTAGATATTTCATCCAAAACTTTTATGATACTCTATCTCCAACAAAATCCATATACTATTACCAGGGTCCTATAAAATAATAAAGACAAAACAAACCATAATTCTTTGAGGAACATTGTAAATAATAAATATAAGTACCATACTAATAAGAAATACTCTATGTTACCAAATTTTCATATCATACCTGTTAGAAGAGTGTAGCTATTATTATAAGGCACTTTAACTAAGTTAGCTATTGACGGAAATGACATTTGAAAATAACACAGCAAATTACTGACAGGTGGGCAGGTTGTGCTTCATCAGAAAAAGTTGATTAATCTATATTACAAAAAACCCGTATTAATAATATGAAATGGATATAAACTGTGTTGTGTCCATTACTTGAATGCAGAGATTTTTCTGGTCCTGTTTGAAAATCCGATGGCATTCTCACTAGAAAACTCAAAATTATTTGAAAAAAATAGCATGATTTGTGTTGCTTTGCTTTACCTCTGTAAAGCTTAGTCTAAGTTAGTTATTAGACTCTCCTCTGAAGCTGGTGGAGAAAGACCAGCATCTCTGAGAGTAAATTAGGTCACCTGTGGGCATGCTTCTCCCTTCATAGATGGTCTGTTCAGACTGGACTGCCAGCTAGTCAACTTAGACAACATGAGTCCCACCCGGAAAGCGTAGGGAAAACAAGAAGAACAAACAAATACAAATTAAATTGCCCGGTTTTATTTCAACTATGTTTAGCTGTCTCCCATTCCTGCAATCTGCGACGTGGCAGTGGTTCCGAAGGTAGACCCCTGCACGGTTGTGAAGTTCTACTCTCAGATGAGAGTTCAGGCTTTAATACAATTAACTCTCCCTGAACAAAAACACGGCTTTAGGATCAGAAAAGCATGGCAGGTTAGACTTCAGACACTTTTCTCAAGGTCTCCGCTGAGACGATGAGAGAAGTAACTGGACCAACCTTAAGGCTGGTGTTTCAGAGTGAGGGATCAGAGTGCGCAAACCCCTGTTCAAAACCTATACACTTTTCATATCTTAAGCATTCGTAGGACACATAAAGCTCCATGTTTACAAAAAAACTGCAGTATATGCTGGGTACAATGTAAATATTTTACAAGTGTGCAGAACCTGTTAAAAAAGATCTTCTTTCACTTTTACTAATGCATCCTTCGTACCAATAACAACCCTAGCACGTGTAACTACTTTATGCAAAAGCAATAATCTTGCCAAATATGAGATGGTTGCTGAGATACGGCCCGGTCTGCCCAACGAAGAACAAATATTGCATTTCAATCTGCTTTTAGTGAGTCCAGGAGCATCCTCAGCCTAAACGCTCTTTAAGAATATTCTCCCTCTTAACACACACCAATTAGAAGTAGGAAAAGCAGATGGTCAAAATAAATTAGAGACAGCATACCAGCCCTGCCTCAGATCACCACCATTGGCAGATCTAAGCAGCAGCACCAGCCAGTCAGTAGTTAAGAAGGGAAGTATATGTATTTTTTTTCCTCCATCCCTTTCCGGAACAAAATTGGAGAGGCATTGCAGCTGCCAGAGTACTCAGTTTGCGGAGTCGAAGAAAGTAGAAATCTGGCCAGGGATACATAAAGTCAAAAAAACTTGCAGATAGTATTTTGATTCCTTGATACTGCAAACACGACAAACACTTCAAACTTCCAATGAAGAGAAGGGCTTTCGTACCCTATGCTAATTATGGTTGTGTGGTATCTTTTCCCCGTAAACATTGTTGAAAAGATCCAGCCACCACCAGGCACTAAAAGACCTAAAGCTACCAGGTTTCATAGGTCTGATAAAGGTAAGCGGAACATCTTGTATAGTTGCTAGGCAGAAACTGGTACAATGGCTTGGGGGAAAGGCCAACAATGGCTTGCCAATAAGGCCAGCAGCATCCTGGTTTGTATCAGGAATAGTGTGGCCAGCAGGACTAGGGAAGTGATCATCCCCCTGGACTCAGCACTGGTGAGGCCCCACCTCGAATACTGTGTTCAATTTTGGGCCCCTCACTACAAGAAAGATATTGAGGTGCTGAAGAGTGTCCAGAGAAGGGCAACAAAGCTGGTGAGGGGTCTGGAGCACAAGTCTTCTGAGGAGCGGGTGAGGGACCTGGGGTTGTTCAGTCTGGAGAAAAGGAGGCTGAGGGGAGACCTTCTTGCTCTCTACAGCTACCTGAGAGGAGGTTGTAGAGAGGTGGGGGTCGGTCTCTTCTCCCAAGGAACATGCGACAGGACAAGAGGAAATGGCCTCAAGTTGCACCAGGGAGGTTTCGATTGGATATTAGGAAAAATTTCTTCACAGAAAGGGTTATCAAGCATTGGAACAGGCTGCCCAGGGAAGTGGTGAAATCACCATCCCTGAAGGTATTTAAAAGATGTGTAGACGTGGTGCTAAAGGACATGGTTTAGTGGTGGCTTTGGCAATGTTAGGTGATCGTTGGACTTGATGATCTTAAAGGTCTCTTCCAACCTAGGTGATTCTATGATTCTATGAAATCAGAAACTGCACAGCAAGAACATCTGCTACGCAACACCACAACAGGATCAGGATAGTCTTACCTTGTAGTTGTCCATCTCTGAACACCCTGAGCCAGGTAGACTGGAAACCTAGCTTTCAGCACTGGAATGATTTCTGACATGACATCTGTGTTAGTCATCAGAATGAGTCCTAATGATAGCAATTTAGGTATTGTTTGTTAATTGGGGGGGGGGGTTGTGTTTTGGTTGGTTGGTTGGTTTTTATGGTGATGGCTCCAGCTCCTCCATGGTGTTGTCGTTAATGGACAGTAATCCTAGACTGGGATTGCACTAGGTGACCTTTAAAGGTCCCTTTCAACCCAAACTACTCTATGATTCTGTTATTGTAACACAGTGTCATGGACTGCACACCTGGTGACACTGGGGCAGAGGAGCTGGGTGGGTAACTGGGGAGGGGCAAAATTTCTTGTACAACAGGAATAAAAGGCTCAAACACTGAGATCACACTCAGTTCCAATAAATCTTTTAAATCCCAGAATGAGGGAGACTGCTTGGAGGAACCTGGAACAAGCAGAGCAAACCGGTATGTGAAGTCACATCCAAGAAAACTAGTTCAGGACCTTTGAACCAAGAAGTAGGGTAGTATTCAGGCCCTGGTCATGACTGAATTCAAAGGAATGACAAGATGGATGTAATCTTTCAAAATATACATTGATCCAGCTCCCTGAACTGAGTACAGAGTTCAGTTCTGCCTTCCCTACGATACTGCCCCGATTACACCTTAGACACGACCCTTATTCCTTTACCTGAGAAGATGTGAGAGATTATACAGAATAGATTATAAGTACTAAAAAACTTGAGGAATTTCTTTCAGCTGAAAAAAAAAATACCCAGTCCCCTCCTATGCTGGCTGGAAATTGCAAAAAGTCTCACAAACCTGGCATAAACCAGGTGTGCCTCACTTTGGCCGTAAGAGCTTGATGAAGCGTATACACCGATGGGAACATGGAAGATGATAGATAAAAAAGGAAGGAGGGAAAAGAGTTGCACCTGCGAGCGGTGGAGCAGACGCGCTGCAATGGTGCTGCCTGTGCCCGGGCCAGAAAGGACTTCGCAAGGCAAGGAGTAATGGCAGTCAGCTTTAGATGAAGGAGAAGAAAGGAAGATAAAAAGTAAACAAAGCAAGACAGATTTCAAAGGATTCAGAAGAGCTCATTCCTCTCTCCTCCCTGAGACCATAGGGTAAGACGTGCATCAAACACAAACCCAAAGGAATAAGGCACTCTAAGGTCTTTTTAGGATATCCGGCAGTCTGTGACAGGCATTATGGAATAAAATGGGATGTTAGGGATATACCTCTTCCCGTACATTAGAACACCTGAAGCTTTGCTGAGGCAGCCGAGCTAACTGCCCTGCCTCCGCGTTTCCAGAAGCTGATCACAAAAAGCACAAATTTCAGCAACCTAACATTACTCATGGAAAGCCTGTGTCTTTCTGGTGAGAAAGTGAGAGTTTGAACAAAGATCTAAACGCACAGTTTCATTACTGGACCAAAATAACAGATCCACATCTACCAACCTCCAAATGTTACGGTTTGCTTTCTGTGTTTAAAACGGAGCTAAACAAGCTATGAAGAGTAATAAGTCATCTGAATGCTGAGTGAAACAAGAGAGTGATCTCTGCCGTCGCAGAGCAGTTAAACATGCCAGTGTGCCTGTAAGGCTTGGTTGGGCTGTTTTTTTTTTTTTTCTACCTTTTAAATTGAAGACAAATTGCAGGCCACAATTGTATAAAAGTTTTCCATCAACTGGTTTACATTTTCATGCAGACAATCTTTTTTTTTTATTGCAGTTGGTTTTTTTTTCTCTAGTTGTACTACTAAAAAGTGTAAATACTGTATGCTGCACCTAATTGCCACAGCTGCATTTCGAATTTAAATTGTCAGGCATTTCACAGTTCAGAATTAAGTTTAAAACATGTCATGAGCATTGTAAGATACCGTTTGTTTTCAACCTGAATTGCATAATTGGGTAGCCCAGTCCCTGAACAACTAGCGGCTATTGTGCTTTGACACGTCGTCTTAAATGCCTTTTATTTATGATAAATAATTCTTGTTAGTGTTTTCAGTGTTGCTGGAGGGTTTCCTACTTCTTTATATTCTACTTTTCTTGCCAGTCTAACAGCTTTAGTCAAGAGAATTAACTTCTGAATATATTGTTTTTGTCCCATAGACCTTGCATTGGTGATTATTTTATAGTTGGGCCAGCCTTAAAGTAGATAGGTTTTTACTTGGGTAAAGGTATGTAAAAACCATGTTTGCCAGAGCTTTGGGAGAGCCTTGTATATGGGAACCTGTGCCACATATCCCGAAAGTATAGATTCATGCAATCCAAACATTCCCAGATATTCATTTTGGTTAGAAATAACTTTTTATAGCATTTGAGCTTTTTCAGGCTTGCTCAAATCTGGGAATTACAGAACCATGGAAATATCATATCATTGCGTATAACACCATTTGAATTAGAGTCCTGCTGTGCTAGGCATCGCACACAAATTACATCCAGATTGCCCTTTAGCCCTAATTGCTCTCAGTTTTTATTTATAGGTTTAAAAGAAGAGACGATCAGCCATACCAAGTTCCAGTCTTCCTTAATAATTACTTACAGATACATCCCACTGAGAACAAAACCAGCTGCCATTTTCCATTATCTATGACAATCATTCACAAAAGAATAGAAAGCCACCCTCCTAAAATAGTACCTCTGACCTTCAGAGAACGTGGAGATTTGCACCAACAGCTTAAAGTGAAAACTAATGTAGCCAACTGGAGTCCAAGAACGGGGGAAAATGAGTTTTGACTCATAACTAAGCAATAAAAACATAACTTTTGCCATGAAGTTTACTAGTTACAGCAACATAACTACAAGAAACCTTAAGATTTGTTGTATGGAACATGTTTATTGATTATTTTGCACTGAATTCTCAGCACTGCGCTCTACTGAAGATGTCTTATTTTGCCACATGGACAAGAACAGAAGGTAGACCAGGGTTGGGAAGATGGGTAGATAATGCTGCATCATGATATCAGTACTAAAAGAAGCATTTTCCATGATAAGTGGCTTCTTGGAAATATGATTTTGATTGGAACTTAATTTACAGTTAGGTGACGTAAATTCTATAGATTTTTCTTAAATTAAAAAGTCAACAACATGTGACTTCAGAAGGTCTAAAAGGCAGTTCAGTTGACTGGCCAGTAAAGACTCAGCCCAGTTGCCTTAGCCAGGATGCAGTTGGCTTTCTGGGCTGTGAGCGCACGTCACTGGCTCATGTTGAGCTTCTCATCCACCAACACCCCCAAGTCCTTCTCCTCAGGGCTACTCTCGATCCATTTTCTGCCCAGCCTGTATTTGTGCATGGGTTTTCCCTGACCCACGTGCAGGACCTTGCACTTGGCCTTGTTGAACTTCATGAGGTTGGCATGGGCCCACCTCTCAAGCCTGTCCAGGTCCCTCTGGACGGCATCCCTTCCCTCCAGTGTCTCCACCACTCCACACAGCTTGGTGTTGTTGGCAAACTTGCTGAGGGTGCACTCAGTCCCTACATTCATGTCACCAACAAAGATGTTAAAGAGTACCTGTCCCAGAACCAGGTCCTGAGGAACCCCACTTGTCACTGCTTGCCACTTGGACATTGAGCCATTGACTACAACTTTTTAAGTGTGGCCATAAAGCCAATTCCTTAACCAAATAATCTCAGGCATCAAGAAGTTTCAGGTTTTACAGGTACTGTTGCAATGTATCACACTTTTAAATATTCACAGTGACTCATTAGAGAAGTACAATTGGAAATCAGAAAAATATTGTAAGCAGAACAGAGCAAGGCAATGTGTGTGGTCGCTGCCCCTCAGGAAGCTGGAAAGATCTCTTCTATGACAAAAGCCGAGCTAAAGTAGCTTTGAGCAACATTGGAGATACAGCTGATCCTTGATAAATCAGGCCTGCTTGCAGAAGATGTCAGTTCTCATTTTCCTTCCTGTAACCTTTAAATAAAAATAAGTGACATTCTGACTTGTACCAGAATCTCTAATGAAACTGAAAGGTTGTTGAAACAATTACCTGGTAAATCAACATGCGTATATATATATAGATCATTCTCCTGTACCTTCTGACTTAGGAACCTAATTTCTCCTATCCGTTTTGTTATTAAATCACACACACAGAAGAGGAAAAAAAAATAAGATAGACTAGGAGCACAGCATGAAACACTTTAGAGCTTTAAAGTAGATGGAATGAAATGAAAATCTGGCCTTGAATTCTCTTCATCCACACAACTATCTATCGTCATTCAAGTTACTCTAGGGACCCAGGTCACCTGCACTTTGATTCCTCTTCAGATTTTTTGTCTGAACTGTTTGTATTAGAACTCTATGTACTTCAAAACGAATTTATGTTTACATCTGTTTTGGTTGTGTATTACATTAAGTGTGATACGAAGGAGCAACTACTGTTTAAAGATGCTAACAGTAGGTATTTACACATATTACTTTGATATATCTCACAGAGGGATATTCACAAAGCCTAACTTATGACTTGGACAACTAATTTCCCCAGGCTTCCATTACAGTCAGTTCAGGGAAGGGATCCTCCAGACAGTGGTTCAGATTAGGAGACTAATTTTTGTTAGTTTTTTCTGACTGTCCCCCAAAGAGTATAATTTTATGACTAATTGACATCCTCAGTCAATTCTCTTGCAAAAAACCACCTACCTCAAACATACAGACCGCATAAAATTGGTCTCTTGCTGGCATTCTCAGTGCTCTTTCACAGTAGCATCCATTCCTTTCAAGTTATTACAATTATGTTGCAAAATACCGCTTTAACAGCAGGGTTGCTGTACTAAGCGACACTCAGCACTTGAATCATCACTGCATCACTTTTTTCAGCATCACTACACTGAAGCGTCAAACCATGCTCCACCTACTTGCCTAGGTGGCCCACATTTAGAGATCTCTATGTTGGATCAAAGGCCAGGTTAAAGATGATGCTTCCTGAGCTAACACTACATGGAAGATGAGATCTTAAAAAAGCCATAGAAGAAAGGGAACTGGACAACTCTAAAAAATAAGCACTCATTTGCATTCACATGTTGACATAGAGATCCAGAGAAGTGTGATGCTCGGGAGGGTAAAGATCAACCCTTCACCATGTTGTTGCTGTTCCTTTATGCGAAAAATAATTTTTCTCCTTGGAGTTTCATACAGCGTGGTAAAATGCTCATGAAGTCACCCCTGTTAAGACAGCTCCAAACCTTTCATTTAGTAATTGTGAAGAATCATCTGTTCATTCCCAGGATTCATCTACACTTTAAACAGAAAGTCTTGAGCAGCTCGGATCTTCTTGTGAATGCTGTATAAATTTTATGGGAAGAGAGGGACCGACAAACTGCATGTGGTGATGTATCTGGTCACTGTAATGACTCAGTTATTTGTTACTAGCTGGCACGGTTAGTGTCAGTTAGCACCAATCCATTCATAAAACGTATTTACTGGCAGCTAGTCTCTGGTTTACAATAGTTAGAAATCTGTCACTCATGGTGCGAAGAGACCGAAAGTAAGCTTCTCATCTTATGTGTTACATATTTGTAAAATAAAATCCAAAGTCCTATATTTTTTAAGTTCATAATCTTTTGTTGTTGTTGTTGTTTTGTGTTATTTTCCTATAAATAGACTAAAGCTCTGTGTTTTATGTTTGTATCAAAATTAGTCCAACAGGCCAAGTTTTAACTTGAAAGAAATGGCAATATAAATATTTTATTTTTAAGTATTTGAGTGTATTAGGAGAAGAGTGCCTATGAACAATATGGAAACTGAACTGAAGCTTTTTGTGATTTGAGAAAATCTCAACAATTTTACATCCCTCTCTGGGCAGCTTTGTATTTTATGGCATCCCAAACACTGAAAGTGGGAAAAGAACAAATGAGTGTTATTACAAAATGAGATTATATCCAACTCCTGAGAAAGAGCTCAAGGTTCTTGAGTAGGGCAATGGTGCAAAAGTCTACAGCAGTGTGATTTCCAGCTCAAAAGTTCTTTCATCACTGCTCACAAACACTAGAAATGGCAAAAGTTTTATAATGGTTTAAAGTCGTAAAGATATCAGGCTTCCTACAAAGCTTATTTCCAAAAGTTTTCAATCTGAAGGAGGTTCATTTCTACAGTTAACAAGGAGGGACACCAGAGACCCCAGGGAGACATTTATCACACCTAAGGTAGACATCTGCATCTGAGCTAGTCACCCTAGGCTCCCTTTCTAGCCAACAAGAGTGAACAGCGCTGTTACAGTACGAGACATCTGTCTCTTTTAGATCTCTTCTTTAAGATGACATGTTTTTCACCCTAAAATCCACTGTTTCTCTTCTTCAATTCTAACTGGAGCTTGGATAACTATCTCAGATAGTAGATGATTAAAATCAGATATGGAAATCCTGCCTCTGCTACATCCAAACCCTTCCAGAGTGGGCATGGTGTACATGTGAACGTGGGCTACGTTCCTCAGTATCAGCTGCCACGCTGAGCATGCAGTAATGTATCACTGAAGCTGAACTTCCTCACATTTAAGAAAAACAAAGAGGTTGAGTTCAATGCAACTGACTGCTTAATAGTAATATTTAGCTAAATAAATGAAATTCATTTTTCATGTCATGTTTACAATTGGTTCTGACGAATGGATACTTAAGGGACTTGATCTTTTACAGGTTTTTTTGAAAGCTCGCATAATGGACCAGAAAAATATCTACTGCTAAGTAGGAGATATATGTCAACATTCCTCATGTTTATTCCTCAGTGACTACCTTCATATCTCAACCCACAGTAGGGAGATTTTCCCTCTCCCTGTTTTGCATGACCCTAGTGGTTCAACTCTTTTGAACACATGTGAGTTCTTACAATATGTCTTCTTATTACATGTATGCATACTGTTACTCTCCAGCTAGACTGCTCACAATTATATTTATTTTGAAGAAATGTTATTTTAGTTACGTAAGACAAAGAAGATGGTGTATTCTGCACATAGCTTCAAGAAATAAAAAAAATGTTCCTTGAAGAAACGTTTGGAAAAAGGATTCAAGAAATCCCCCCAGCTGAAGATGGTTAGAGGCTGTGAGAGTATTAGGTGTACAGTTCATCCTTTTCTCCTGCAGTCTGCTTGCAGCCACTGCTGCAGAAGGGACGCTGTGCTAGATGGGCCCAGGTTCTCCACTAGCCTAGCCCTTCTTAACATAAATTGAAAAATTGAGGATGTGCTATGTGAAACGGCCATCAAATAACACAGAACACTCTTGTCAGCTCTAATCCAACTCCCTTCTGCAGCTGGAAAACATTAGTGTTACTCTTTGCTCTCTAACACTGTTTCAGATACTCTTCAGGTCCATACTTAGATAGCAATCAAATAAAAATATTGGAAGTTCTATATATTTCTACATAGCCCAGTTCAGGTCTGACCTTTTTTAAATATTTGTGACTCATTAAGAGGAATCAATAAGGTTAATTAGCATTCAATTGTTAAGAAAGGCTAAGTTGTTGAACATTTTATGTAGCATCTCTAAAAACAAAGTTGGATGCATCAGTTCCTGGTCTACAAAATGGACCTAAAGAAGATTGCTTGTTGCTACGTGCAGGTGAGTATCTAAACTCTCTGTCCTTTCTGAGAGAAACCAGGAGCCAGTAAATTAAGTAGGCAGAATGTTTGTGTATTGATTGAGCTAAACCAAAAAATCTGCACTGAATTCTTAAACAGAAAGATTAGGATGGATTCTGATGGGTGTTCTTGTAGGAAGAAAAGACCTACCATCTCTTTTACTCTTACACCCAAGCAGACACTGTAAATAGAGAGCAATGAAAGTTTCTGATTTCTAATTCCATTGATTCAGTCTTCAGTCTGAGACTGTGTATTCATCCAACATTTCCAATACTAATCTCATGGGTCTTTTAATTTATTTTTTTTTAAATTTTTTCTGAATTAGACAGATTAGAAAAAAAAAGAAGAAAAAATACAGACTTACTGATACTGACCTCATAATAGAAACCTCAGTCATTACTTTCTATGTCAAATCTATAGTTTCTGAACAAAACACTTTTTTCCCTCAATTGGGAAAAAGGAAAACATGGTGGGGATTACAGTGTAAGATATAGCAACAGTGTGCAGAGCTAAATTCAGCAATGAATCAAGCGGCAGCAGGAAATGAATGTTGATGGCTTCCTCCATTCATCCTCTGTATTGTGAAGACTCATATATCTATCTTACGCTCCAGAGAGTCATTACAAGAACAGACTTAATTCTTGTGTTCCAGATAACCGTCTTGAAACCTGTGTTAGAAACCAAGCTCAGGAGGGTAGAAATGTGTCACCTCTTTTGTCTGGTACACTTTCTCTTACACTGGTGATCTTACACAAAACTGTTGCTGTAATTTCATTACTTGCAAAAATCTGGAGTTTCTGAATAGTGTAAAAGACTGTATTCAGCATTTGCCTAGTCTTCATAGATTTAAAGTTGGAACAAACCATTAAAATACCTGTCTGATCTCTGGGCAAACACATGACAAAGAATTTCACTCACTAATTCCTCTGTCAAATTTACAGCTTCTGTTTGAACAATCACAAACTCAATTGAAGGATATCCAGTCTCAACTTTTAGACTTCAGGTGGTGAGGAATCCATCATACACCTAGCAAAGCTTTTCCAATGCATAATTAGCTTTACTTAGTGTATGTACCTTGTTTCTAGTCTGAGTTTATCTAGCATCAGCTTCTACCCACTGAAACTCATTATGACTTTCCAGTAAATTAAAAAGCCATTACCATCAGATGGCTTTCCTCACTTAAGTGCTTGTAGACCGTGATGAAATCACCTCTTAAACTTCATTATAAAATAAATTGATTGAGAATTTTTACTATATCTACTTAAAATACATTAACTGCTTGTTGAAGTTATTAGGTAGCAAATATACCGGTATGTTCTCTAAAGGCTTTCATAACCTCTCTAGTGCATCATAAACCCAACATTCACCAATGGTAGTTCTTTCTTGAAACATGGGATAACATAGAGTGAAAACAGAAACGTGCACTGAAGTACTTTCTCACACACCTTGTCAGTGTACACAAGGACTTTCTCAGCCTGCAGTACATTTCAGAAAAGAGAGGCATGGTTTTATGTTCTTTGGCTGTAAAATCCTTCCTCTCTTTCTGCCTCCTGAGTCTAATGGGTGGTTTTCCAAAAGCTCCCAAATGCACCAGTTCTTGTCTTTTGAGGATGGAAACAGTTAGGCCCTCTCAAAGAGCTTTGAAAATCCTGCTCAGGAAAATCCATTCTGTGGCTCCCTTCCAGCTAATAATGTTCAATCTTCTGTTAATAAAAGAATTTCCCCTTCTAGTTTTATAGATAGGAAACATATAATCTAAATACTAAAGGTTTGACACATCTATATATGAAAAGAATGCAACTCACTCACTCTGCAAACTGTTATCCTCTCTTGTTATCCAAAGCAAGTCAGATATATAAAGTTTTGCTGTTCTTTTCTCTGATGAACTTAGGCAGAACCTCAGTGTTAAACAATTAGCTAAGAGCAACAGTTAGCTTCAATAAGCCCTATAGTCTCTTTCAGCTCTCTCTCAATCCATAAATTGTTGTAAAACTTGTTATTCTGGAATGTCTCCTCCAGCAAGAACATGCTTCAAGAATGAAAAATAGTTGTCACCAGTTTTGAGATCAATTCGTGACAGCAACAACATATTCCACCTTTGAATGGTGTTCAGTGAAGGCTACCCCTTGCTTCCAATGCCTGCTACTAAAAGTGTTTGCTATACACTTGATTTGGATCGATCTGACTTGGAGCGTAAAATTCTTTTATATATATCTATAGCAGCATTTTGTGCCACTTTCCATCAGAAATGAGGGGATCAATATATCTTTCTCCTTTGCAATGGTATAGCACAATGACAGCTAGCTTACAACAGTCGTGGTTGGACTGCTGTCAGCTGTGGCTGAAGATGATAAACCCATAATCTATGGTTAATGCTGTACATCTGGGTAAGAAATTTAATTCTGGGCAATCCTGGCTAACTTCTGTGGGTGGGGTTGAGAATGTCAGGTCTGAAAAAAAGGAAAAGTCTCATAATCTGAAAGGTATTTTCGTTTTAGCACTTTATTATGCTTCATAGAATCTTAGAATCATAGAATTGTTTAGGTTGGAAAAGACCTTTAAGATCACCTAGTCCAACAATTGACCTTACTCTACCAGGTCTGCCACTAAACCATGTCTCTAAGCACCACATCTACCCAACTTTTAAACACATCTAGGGATGGTAAACACATCTAGGGATGTTAAACACATCTAGGGATGGTAACTTCAATACGTTTTAAGATGGCTCTGAAATACAAAGCTGGAATTGCACCAGCCCCTGCCTTGGTTCCAGAGTGGAGGTGGCACAGCGCAGGTTTCAAATGGGTGCAGTCGTATCAGGGTATAAGGTTTCTAGGTCCACAGGTAGAAAATAACTTTCCTTTCAATGTGTCATGCTGTCTTGGCATTTTGATATACGCGTAGTTCTATCCCATGGGTTTGGATAGGTAACAGCTTCAATTCCTCCTTCAAACCTGATGGAAATTTCAAAAGTTGTGTTATGATTTCATGGGTTGTCAACGTCTCACAGCCAAATGGAGTGAATTATATTTATATAGGGATATCCAAATATTTAGTATGTTCACCTTGTCCTTCATCCTTCCCTTAGATTTGTTTGCTAGGTTATTATGTGAGTAGTATATCTATTCATGCAGACATAAGAATGGTAGCACAAATAGTTACTTATGCCGATTTGACTTGACAATCTTTCTTGCTTCCTTTTTTCTAGTACTTTTTTTTTTTTAACTATTTCTCTTGTCACAGCTCCAGCTACTTCTCTCAGCTTTTAAGTCCCGAAGCTACCATCTGGCCTGTATCTTGGAAAAGCTGTTCTCAATGTAGAATCTCCCTTATT